>ML811118.1:12680-30805 GCA_009831015.1 Picea engelmannii | reverse complement strand
TGCATGGTTGATGCACTTGTTTATGGTATAGGTTGAGGTACAGGTTGATGCATGTTTGATGCATGGTTCAGGTTGATTGGTACATGTTTACAGTAGTATATCTCACAATTATAGTGTGACAGTGGTTTCATCATTCTACTTATATGTTAGGGTGGTTGGACGGGGCAAGGACATGTGGTTGTATCCACCTTCCGGTTGTAGCTGGAGAACATAGGGGGTTGTAGCCTCTTTCTGGTTGTAGCTAGAGAATTTGGGAGTTGGAGATTCCCTTAGGTTGTAGGCTGAAAAACTAGGGGGTTGGAGCCTCCTTCCAATTGCAGTTGGAAAACAAAGGAAGTTGGTGCTTCCAATGAATGTAATTCTTAAAGACATATAAGAAAAAGCATTCTGTGGTTTTCTCCCGCATTGGGTTTCCATGTAAAACACTGGTGTACTATGTATGTGTGTGATTTCTCACTTGTTCATTGTTTATTTACTCTGTAAATATTGGATGATAATGATACATTGATATAACACTTGCGTTTTATGGTTAAAAAGGATTAAATTTCTCTATTACTGATTCACCCCCCCCTCTCAGTAATCCAACAATTGATTTTAGAGCAGGTTCCTTCAGGAAACAGTTTAACCAATGGAAGGAGATCATGGATTATTTTGAGAATATGAAGGATCAGATCCTGTCGCTGAGAGGGGGGGGGGGTGAATCAGTGACACGGTAATTTTATCAATTTTATTTTATTTATGCAAACAAAATTTTGACACAATATTTTATCGTGGAACCCAAATGGGAAAAACCACAAATTCTTTTCTATTAACTGCAAAATTTGTTTTACATGTTACATAGAAGGAAGATATTCTTCCTTTTCGATCAAAACCAACTGATCAAGATGCACCCACACACTTATTTACCAACACGAACTAGTAGGAGGTGACAACCCCCTGTTTAGTCAACTACAACTGACAAGGAAGCACCAACTCCCTTTGCAGGCACCAACCTGCCCTTGCACCACCCAACCACCCTTAATTTTCTGAATCTGGACAAACTTTTGTTTCAAGTCTTTTACTGCATCTCTCTCTGCTTCTATGATTTAATATATTCTCTGATTCAGACTGCAGAGACACACTTCCTCGTTTATATATTCTTCAAAACGGTGTGAGAATGACACACTGTGTCCCTTGGTTTTGAACCATCATACCTTTATGTTTAACTTAACCATAATCATTGATTATTATTTTTACTGTGAACGCTTTTCGTAAATTGATCACATATGGATCAATTTCATCCTTTAAAATTGATCTCGAACCTCTATTATTTTCACAGGAACCGAATTCAATGAAGGCTCTTCCTTCAAACCATTACATGTGACCAAGCGTTACAAAACCACGTGCTTATCAATTACAATGACATATTATATTTTATTTAAATCCCTTATATCACATGACCAACGACGGTGACCAGACACTAGGCTTAATGAGCACTTGGGTGCTTATCAATTCAATGGTCACGATTCAATCTTCTGATGAGATGGACGACTGACAGAACATAGCCCTTCAGAACTTCAGGTTCTCAAATTTTCAAACCTTTGAATCAGATCGGATAGTTTATTTCATGGAAACAAATCAATGGTCAGATTTGATCCTTACACTCATCCTTTCATTGTTCAATCCGACGGCTAGGAATTAATCAAACATTGATATGGACGACTATCGAAACTTCGCCCTTCAGGACTTCGGAATTTCAATTTTTCAAACTTACACTATCCTTCCACTGTACTATGATCAACGGTTGAGAATACACCCAAAGTGATCTTTCAGATCAGATGAATCTTGTCCTTGCTAACGTGGTGTGCCATACGTCCTTTGCTAACGTGTTCTACCACACATCCTTTGCTAACATGGTCCTCCACATGTCCTTGTCGACGTGGTATGCCACATGTCCTTGCGGACGAGGTCTACTAACGTAATCTTCCATATGTATTTGTTGACGTGGTCTACCACTGTGGTCTATCACATGTCCTCTTGAATCAGACGGTTGAGGCTTACTTCAGATGATCCGATGGTCAATAATTTATTTCGGCTCTCCGGGTCTCTGGGATTTGGGAATTTCACATCTCAAACTTTCTGGAGTGTAACCTCCTTACCTCTTTAGATATGAAGTGAAAGTTGCTCGTTCGATCAGGATCTTGGATCAATGACTCGATATGTCTACGATGCTTCTCTTCTATATTATCATGTCCTTCCACTTAGAATGATCCAATGGATGACGAAAATTCACATAAATGAGATCTCAGATCTTACCTCTCTTATCCTATCCTTCCACTCAAAAATGATCCGACGACTGACAGGAATTCGGGTTTGATCCAACAGCTCACTGGTATTTGGATAATCAAAATCTCAACCTTTTATCCCCACTTATCCTATCCTTCCACTTAAAGTGATCTTACATTTGTGAATATTCTCGAATAAGATCAACGATCAAGGATGGTTGTGGAACCACAACTTGCGAGTGATTTAACTCATTACCAAAACTCCGCAATTTGAAGTTGTGCATTGTTGTTGAGTCAACCACAATCGTCGATATTCAAAGCTATAAGATTAGATGGTCCTGAATAATTTTGGGATTGGAACTAGTGCGATATTTAATTCTCCTTTCGATCTCTGCAATCTATCTCTGTTGTTGATCTGGGGATTGCGCATCCGACAGTCACAACTCAATCCAACTTCATCTGATTGCTTTTTGGATCAACCACAGTCGTCGATATCCGAGTCTTTGAGATCTAACGATCTATACCAATTGTGGGATAGGAACTAGCGAGTCGATTATTTCTCCTTGTTGGCACAGGGGCAGACCCAGGGTTCAACGCTACAATAGCACACCAACAAATCCCTAACTACCAACCCTTTCGAAAACACCTGCGAAGTAGATGAAGTCTCACTCGAGGTAGAGGCAGGGGTGGTTGCAAGACCTGAGGTGTCTGCAACCTTAGCTGGGACACAGATATGTGATTACAATACTTAATAAATCACTTAGCACCGTCAGTTCCTTAATATACAATCAATAATCACTTCGTTGATAAAACAAGGCTTCACAACATTCACATTGATATAACGTACTCAAGCACTTAGCATCAATAGATAGGTCAGATCTAGCAGATCAAGCACTCAACACATTTATATGGATCAGATCTAATATCCTCACATGTCATTAGCACTAAGCATAAGTAGATCTATCTGAATACATCAAAGCACTTAGCAAAGAAGACATAAACATTTTAAGACCAGCACAAAGCAAGACAACACAATGTTTACATAGTTCACCCCCACCCTAGAGCTACATCCACCAACTCTTCTTCTTTATTGTCTTCATTCAATCGGTTACAAGCAAAAATCCATCAAAACCCTTACTCCGCATAGGACAGGAGATCTGCGCAGCTCGCTAGATCCTTCTTCCTTGCATTACAACACTCAACCTTTCACAATCTGTTACAACCACTTGCACTTAGCTCTGCAAGTCTCTTACAGTCATGCACAATGCACTTACAGACTCTACTTGCACTTAGAATACATTCACATCACATAGATGCACTATTCAACTTCTCTCCTTTCTATCTAGCCTAGGCATCTATTTATATATTACAAAATAGGCCTAAACATGGGTAAAACCCATGGGCCAACATCCCATTCCTGTTACATATTCCCAAAAACCCCAAAAGGATATAAAAGTGGGTCAAGATCCCATGATCTCTTCTTCATCTTGTGCTCCTCCTTCGACAAGCTGTTGAAGTCCCAAAATAGGTCAATATGACCAGGAATCTCCCAAAACTTGGTAAAGGGCCAACACTCCCCCAACACTCACCTGTGACTCATCCTGAGTCATTCTGATCTGAATAGTTTTGCCTCAAAGGCCTTGAGCTTGGCTCGAGCTTCTTCAACCTGCTGTTGTGCGATGACCTCTTTCTCGGTGAACTCTTGGATCATTGCATCGTTCACGGGCCCTTCTAGTCACTGTTCTGCTATGATGACAACCTGTTCTAGCTCTTCTCCTCGGCTTTCAAACTTTGTGAATAATTTTCATGCCTTATCTTGTACTGGTTGAAGTCATTGAGTAACTTCAAACACTCCGCTTTGAATCATATGGATCTGATGTTGAGTGGTGCGTTGCTCCTGAGACCACTTCATTCTTTCCACGATCGACAAGGCCTTCAGTTGCGCCTGTAGTGTGTTTGTGTGCTACTTTGCTTCCTTGAGCTTCAACTCTAATTCCTGTAACTCTGGATTCTCGGTGAGGTTCTCATATGTTTGGGCGATGTGGTTACTCAGCTACTTGCACTCTAAGGAAAGAGCTTTTAGTATGTCAATTGTGCTGCGGGCAGTTGCTTCCATTTTTTCTCTTACATCTTGAGGGGTCTTGGGCACAGTGTGGAGTTCCAAGTCTGCTATGCGCTGCTGGAGTTGATGGATTGCTTCTTCAAGTTGTGCCACCTGCTGTGGAACTCGCTCTTCAGTCTTTACTTCTATGACTGTCACAGAGTGAAGTGCTCTGTGAACCATTTCATTTACTTCGAGTTGCTCTGCGAGCAACTGTTCTTTTCTTTGCTGCAGTTGTGATTTTTCTTCATCCCACTTCTCTTGCAGAGAAATATTTTCCCGTTCTACAGTACTGCGTTGTTCTACAAGGTCTCCCTGTGCTTGTGTCAAAGCCTGGGTATCTTGTGTTGTTTCTTCCTAAGCTCTTCGAAGGCGAGCTTCGACTGTATCAGTGATGCAGTGGAGTTGAACTGGCTCATCTTCTAGTTCTGATGTTCCTACTGACAGAGGCATAGTGGAGACTACGCGACTAGATTGTAGTGCCTGCTGCACTCCTTGGAGCTCGTCCTTAATATGATGGAACACCTCCTCCTTCTTATCTTCTTGCTTTTCTACTATCTCCAGCGAAGCATCATTCAGAGCTACTATGATGAAATTGAAGTCATCAGAGGTGAGGATGGTCTGCATTTTGGTCATATATGCTTTCAATTTCTTCCTAGAAGAAGGTTTTAGAGGGGAAACCTTCCTTTTCTTCGAGGGGTCCTCCCCATATCTAGGTGGTGTAACCTCACCTTTCTTATGTTCAACTTCTGCACCATCTATCTCTCTACCATCTCCTCCTTGCTCTTATGATATGGAAGCAATCTTCATGGATGTGTTGTCTAAATCATGGACCTCTTCAGTCTTCTTTATCTTGCTAGGTCCAGGTGTATCCGACAGAGTTTCTAGACTGTCTAAATTAGATATCTTCGCAGGGTCTGCTGGAATGAGGAGGTCCATCGACCAGTCCTTGGTGATTTCTTCTAAGTCCTCCTCCATCAGCTTATAGTAATATTGAAGTTTCTACTTGTGCTCGTCAGCGCGCATTGTAATATAAATGAAATGGCAGTCTGCGTTGAATTTCATTAAAGGCCGAAACATATGGAGTGTATTTGGCATGATGCGAGGCTCGAACTGGATAGCTAACTTCAGTTGATTGTAATATGTGTGGATTAAGGAATTTGACTTCCATTGCTTGTTCATGTCACTGGAATACCACAATGTACTGAAATTCACGGCAAAAGGTTCAAAGGGCTCGATGTCTGGGAAGGTCGCACCTTCCGACATCTCCCATGCGATGAAAGCAATCAGGATTAGAAGCCAACTGAAGTGGAACTCATATCCTTGATATTTCTCTTCCCTGCAGTCCAGTTCAAACTGGTTTATGAGGTACTTCACCCAATTCATTTGTAGGCCCTTCACACACTTCCCTGCGAGGTCGACTACAAAACCAATGACTTGGGTGGATCGGTTCTTGCGGACTAACTTTCCTGTGATCAATTTATAGGCTAGGCAACTGCACTACTTTGGATAGAAGCTACCTTGTATCCTCACGTGCCTTTCTCAGCATTTTCGTAGGTGTCTTTTATCCTCCAGGATAAAGTGCAATCCATGGTTTTTCTGGGATAAAAACCCTATGGGTCAGGGCCTTGCATACTCAGCCCTGTGATCTGATTAACTCTTGTTTTTTCCGTTATGGCATGGTCCAATGGTATGGTGTCGAGCTATTAATGCTTTTCGACTTGTTCGAAGCGGCAGTCAAACGGATATATTGGTCCCAACGGCTATATTTCCTCGCCATGGTGAAGTGCCATGTGTCGTTGTTCTGATATCCCGACGAAGCTCCAATTCTGCAAATTTTCTATCTTCGAAGTTCCCTCTGGAACCTTCTACAACTTAGCTCTCTTCTTACTTTGCTTTCTAGCCTTCTTTCCAGTGAGCTTCGTCTCGGTAGTTCTTTTTCCATTCTGATTCTTATCTTTTGTGGTCTCAGTCACTTCGTGCAGTTGAGATTCTTTCCTAGGCTTCTAGGGTAATACTTCTTCTTTGTCTGGAATATGTACTTCAATCTTCTGCGAGTCTTATAATGTTCTTGCATCTTTGACATATGGGTCTCTAGTGTTAAGTAGCTTCAACCTATTCTCTTGTTCTTCAATCAAGTATGCAATCCTTCTAGTCATGAAATATTTTAATTCTTACTTCTTCTGCTCCAAAAATTCTTCTTCTTCCTTTTGTCTGGCTTGATCTCTGTCAATCCAAGGTTTTCCTATTAACATGGTAAACAGGGTGTTGTCTTCAACAAATTTAATAATCTCAAAATCTTCCTCCGTCGAAGTTCCATTGACAGTCAGAGGTATAGGGGTGAGCCTTCCACACAGGTTTACCAGTTTTCCTCTGAATAACCCTATTCCTCCTAATGAGGGAGTCATAGTAGGCATCCCTATAGTTTCCCAAGTTCTCTCGGTCATGACATTCACCTGTGTTTCCTCATCTAAAACATAGTCAATGTCGAAGTCTCCTATTCTTGCTTCGATGCATTTTTTTTCTTTGAAGATCTCTGATAATCTAAAATGTCGGTGATCATTCAAGGTTTATTTCATCTGTAGCAATACCTTCTCTGATTCTTTTTGGGGTTTTGCTATAGTCTTATTTTTTGGATCTGCCTTAGGGTTTTCTTGTCTTATATTCATACTTTCAAGATTAGCAATCATTCTAGGGAAATCCAACACTTCATGGTTCATAGATTTGCAACAAATACAATCAGGCCTTCTCCCAGGGCATGCCTTAGCAAGATGTCCCAGTTTTCTGTAGCTGTAACATAGGGTTAATCCTCTCTTTCTTTTAAATGATCCCCAACTACTCCTGTACTGCGTGCTAGGATCATAGGAGCTAACATGAAATAAATTATTTCTGGGATCCTGCATCCATTTGTTAGTCCAAACATTCTTTCTATGCATAGGTATAACATATCTTTCACTATTCTTATTAGATCTATTCATATCAAATCTTCTTTCTTCTATCAATACCCTAGTTTTCAAACTAGGATAGACTCTATTAAACATACCTAGATCCATACTCTAGAAACAAAAATTTCCACTTATCTTACCTCTACAGAGCACAAAGTTTCCAAATCTAAAACTTTTAACTATTCTTACCTTTATCAGAGCACAGAGCTTGCAGATCTTACCTCTTTTAAATAGAAATTCTCACTTTTGCCTTTCTTAGGGCACAAATCTTCCAAATCTTACCTCTTTTCTTCGAATCCGATCTCCTTTCTTCAGATCGGGCTTCTTTCTTTAGCACAGAGATTTATAAATCGAGTAGGACACTATGCACTAGGGCACAGATCTACGCACAAATATTTCACAATCCCAGGTCGAATATTTGCACAAAGCTTCTTCTTTCTCAGTTCCCAATAATCACAATTTCAGGTCCCGACAACATAACCATTTGTTGGCACAGGGGCAAACCCAGGGTTCAACGCTACAACAACGCACCAATAAATCCCTAACTACTGGCCCTTTCGGCAACACCTGTGAAGCAGATGAAGTCTCACTTGAGGTAGAGGCAGGGGTGGTTGCAAGACTTAGGTGTCTTCAACCTTAGCTGGGACACAAATATGTGATTACAATACTTAATAAATCACTTAGCACCGTCAGTTCCTTAATATACAATCAATAATCACTTCGTTGATAAAATAGGGCTTCACAGAATTCACACTGATATAACGTACTCAAGCACTTAACATCAATAGATAGGTCATATCTAGCATATCAAGTGCTCAACACATTCATATGGATCAGATCTAATATCCTCACATGTCATTAGCACTAAGCATAAGTATATCTATCTGAATACATCAAAGCACTTAGCAAAGAAGACATAAATATATTAAGACCATCACAAAGAAAGACAACACAATGTTTACATGGTTCATCCCCACCCTGGAGCTACATCCACCAACTCTTATTCTTTATTGTCTTCATTCAATCGGTTACAAGCACGAATCCATCAAAACCCTTACTCCGCATAGGACAGGAGATCTGCACAGCTCGCTAGATCCTTCTTCCTTGCATTACAACACTCAACCTTTCACAATCTATTACAACCACTTGCACTTAGCTCTTCAAGTCTCTTATAGTCATGTACAAATCTCTTATAGACTCTACTTGCACTTAGCATACATTCACATCACATAGATGCACTATTCAACTTCTCTCCTTTCTATATAGCCTAGGCATCTATTTATATATTAAAAAATAGGCCTAAACATGGGTAAATCCCATGGGCCGACATCCCATTCCCATTACATATTCCCAAAAACCCAAAAAGGATCCAAAAGTGGGTCGAGATCCCATGATATCCACTTCGTCTTACGCTCCTCCTTCGATAGACTTTCGAAGTCCCAAAATAGGTCAATATGACCAAGAATCTCCCAAAACTTGGTCAAGGGCCAACACTCCTTCTAATCCTCACAATTCATCCATGCCATTGATATGGCTTGCATATATGACGGTCACGATCCTCCAACGATCCTCAAGCCCGCGGTCACTCATATGACCGATGTCTGTAGGGTTTATATGATCAACATGGTCAATTTCTTGATCGGACGACTGTTGAGGCTTCTCACTCTGATTGGACGACTACTAAGACTTCTCACCCTGAGCATATGCTTTTCCTTCTGAGCTTTGATATATGCATTTGCTAACCTTCCTAAGATTTTATCCTAGGAACATTGTTGCTTCTATTGTGATCAACAATAATCACGATTTGCTTCACCCTATCTTTTCATTTGCTAACCCTCCTAAGATTTTATCATAGGAACATTGTTGATCCTATCGAATATTAGTTTACTTTTCTTCATGAGATTAACCTTGATGCTCTACTTATTATGAATGGTCACATCAATGACAACACATGAATGAAAATATGTCCAACAATCTCCCCCTTTGTCATTGAGGGAAACCCACTAACTTCATACACAGAATCCCCTTGCGATGCTGCATCTCTCCTCTGAAGTTACTCTCCCCCTTTGACATCAATGGCAAAGGGTTTCTTCTCCTATGATCTATTTTTCTAAATATTTCTAATCAGAGTCTTGACCATTTGTAACTCCTCCTGCAGTCACACTTTTCCCATCATAAATGAATGACTCCTTTTGATGTTGATTGTTGTCTCCCCCTGAATAGGTGCCAACTAATGCATTATTTTCTTGAGATATTTAGGTTGGAAGAAGGATTACTCCCAATTTTTTCTTGAGATATTCAAATACATCTCTGTTTAAGGGTTTTGTGAAAATATATGTTACATGTTCTTGTGTTGGAACATATTCCAATTTAATGTTCTTATTTTCAGCCTAATCTCTTAGATAGTGGTACTTTACGGGAATGTGTTTCGATTTTGAGTGCTAGACAGGGTTCTTAGAGAGACTTATGGCGCTTGTATTATCACAGTGGATAATAGTAGGTTCTTCAAATACTATTTTGATGTCTTGTAGGGTTTGTTTCATCCATTCCACTTGTGTGTAACATTCCACTGTTGCAATATACTCAACTTTAGTGCTAGACAGAGAAATTCAAGACTATTTCTTGCTTATCCAAGCAACCAGTGATTCTCCCAAAAATAATGCTCCTCCACTTGTCCTTTTTTTTCATCTACACTTCCTGCCCAATCAACATCTAAATAGGATTTTAAATTGAATGTAGCAAAAACCAAGATCTATGGTTCCTTTCAAATACCTAAAGATTCTTTTTACAACTTGAACATGGCTCTCTTTTTGTGTTGCTTGGAATCTAGCCACCATCCCAACAACTTGCTTGACATCAGGTCCAGAAGTTTTTACATAGAGAAAAATCCCAATCATTTATCTGTAGTGTTTTGGATCTACAACTTTGGAATCATCATCCTTTCTTAGTTTGCATCCAACTGTCATAGGTTTACTAACAGGTTTTCAATCCTCTAACTGGAATCTTTTAAGCATATCTTTAACATACTTATATTGACATATACAGACTCCTCTTATGGACTGTATTATTTGTAATCCAAGAAATAAATTTAGTTTGCCAAGGAAAGACATTTCAAATCCTTGTTGCATCATCCTAGAAAAGTCCCTACTCATTTTTTCATCATCACTGCCAAATATAATATCGTCAACATATACTTCCACAAGAATAATGTTATTACCATCAATTTTACAGTAAAGATTGATGTTTGTTGATCCCCTTTTTAGGCCCTGTTTTTGTAAGTAAGAATCTAGCCTTGCATACCATGCTCTAGGTGCTTGTTTTATCCCATAGAGTGCTTTATTTAGTTTACAAACATAGTCTCCTTTGTTAGTTAATTGAAAACCTTCTGGTTGCTCAATGTAGACTTCCTCTTCTAAATTTCCATTGAGAAATGTTGACTTGACATCCATTTGGTATACTTTAAATTTTCTATAGCTGGAGAAAGCTACGAACATCCTAATTGCCTCCAATCTGGCCATAGGTGTGAAGGTTTCTTCATAGTCTACTCCTTCAACCTAATCATACCCTTTACAGACCAATCTGACTTTGTTTCTAATTACTTTCCCATTCTCATTCATTTTGTTTTTATACACCCATTTAGTTCCAATGCTATTTTTGTTTTTTGGTCTTGGAACTAATTCCCAAGTTTGATTTTTATCAATTTGGTCCAATTATTCATTCATAGCTTTGACCCAATTCTCGTCTTTACATGCATATTTGATTGAGCTAGGTTCAATATGTGACAAAAGTGCTATTTATGTTTGATACAATAGTTGTCTTCTTGTGTGCACTCCATAATTCATATCTTCAATAATCAGTTCTTCAGGATGATTCTTTTGAGTCATTCTTGAGGGTGTCTTTGTGTCTCTTCTTGGGAATTCCTCTCTTATCTCTTCTTGAATATATTCATCTTCACTCATATGCATATCATCATCTTCCCTTTCTTTATTCTCTTCTACTTCTTCTACTTGTGTGCCAATTGTCTCATCATCATCTTCATCTTCACTCTCAAGTATAGTCTCTTGATTTTTGATCCTTAACATTTTTAGGTCATCCACCTTGACATCGGTACTCTCAACAATCTTATGTGATCTAATATTGTAGCATCTGTATGATTTGTTTTTAGAAGCATATCCAATAAAGATACCTTCATCACATCTGGCATCAAATTTTCCAAGATTCTCATCAAGTCTTTTGATGTAGCACTTACTTCCAAAGACCTTGAAGTATTTTACCAATGGATCTCTTCAAAACCATAGTTCATAAGGAGTCTTATCATTATTAACCCTAAGCCGACCTATATTCAATATGTATATTGTTGTGCTTACAGCTTCCCTCCAATATCCTTCAGACAATTTTTCTTCATTGAGCATAGTCCTTGCGACCTCCTGAACTGTTCTATTCTTTCTCTCAGTAAACCCATTTTGTTGAGTTGTTCTGGCAGCAGAGAATTGTCTTTTTATTCCATGGGTTTCACGGAAGAGATCAAACTCTTTTGAGGTGAACTCACCACCATTGTCTGATCTAAGACATTTGATTTTTGTCTCCTTTTCATTTTCAACAAGGATTTTAAAGGCTTTGAATTTGTTAAGTGCTTCTGATTTTTCTTTGAGAAAACATATCCAACCCATTCTAGTAAAATCATCAATGAAGAACATAAAGTAAGACTCTCCTTGCAAACTCTTTCTCCTTGTAGGTCCACATAGGTCAGTGTGAACAAGCTCTAAAGGTTTTGAGGTTGTGTATTCTTTTTCTTGAACCTTATTCTAGTTTTCTTCCCTAGTTGATAGTGTCTACACATAGTATTTAAGGGATTTATGATCTTTGGCAAGTTTCTTACTGCACCAAGATTGATGACTTTAACTAGATTGCCAAAGTTTATATGCCCCAACCTTCTATGCCATAGCCAACTTTCATTTACTAGATTCATATGACATTCCTCATTCAGTTTTGCATCTAGTATATACACATTTTCAGGAGTTCTAGGAGGAGTACCAACTAATTTTCCTGTGTCTTCTCTCCTAATCTCACATTTTTGGGAATCAAATATGTAGAAGTGCCCCTGATCACAAATTTGGCTGACACTTAATAAACTAGGCTTCAGTTTTTCAACAAGTAGCACATTTCTAGCTTTGTCTTTTCCCAAACTCACAGTGCCTTTCCCAAGTATGTTACCTGCAACATTATCACCAAAAGAAAATTTACCCTTTTGTTTCTTTAAGTCTAAAAACTTTTCCTTGTTACCTATCATATGTTTTGAGCACCCACTGTCAACATAACTAGAGATCCTTTTTATCTTGAGCTTTTAGGGTAATAAGACATTCCTTTTTTTATTTTTTTTCTCTCCAAAGTTTATTTTTCTCTCTAATGAACTTTGGTTGTTCTGAGACTTTCATTAATCTGCAATTAATGGCCTCGTGTCCATAGTTATGACATATGAAGCATTGTAGGTCCCCTTCTTGTAGAGGTGAAAAGGAGTTATAGTTTCTACTTTTAACTCGATTTACTGCTTGGTTATCCTTAAGGATATAGTTCTTAACCTTCAGATTTTTCCTTCTATATGCTCTACAATTTATAGCTTTGTGTCTGAAATTAGAGCATGCAAAGAAATAACCAAGGAAAATGCGAGGATACCTGTTTTGATAAAACTTCTTTGGCATTATCTTATCTTCCTTCTTGATGGGTGGAAGTGGTCCTCTGGAGTTCTGATCATTTCTTGTCTTCTCTTCATTTTTCTTCTTGAATGTACTAAGGATAATATCTGCATAAGATTTTGAATTAACTTGGATTTCTTCTTGAGAATAAGATATTCATTTTTTATTACCTGAATCCCTTTGTGTGGTAATAATCTTATCTAATGTTTTAGAACTATTTTCATATTTTTTTTTTAATGAACTTTGCATCCAGTTCTTTTCTTAGGTGAACTATTTTTGCCTCCATTCTTTCACAGGTTGTTTGTTTTTCTCTAAGAGACTTTTATATATTTTCTTCGATCCTATTTGCTTCTAGGATTTGGTTTTTTCGGTTGCTCATGAGTTTCTCCATCTCCTTTTCATCTTTTTGTTCAACTGCAAAACTTTTCAGTTGTCTATATCTGGTTTTGTATTTTCTTAACTCATCCAAGGCACTGAGAAGTTCTTCTTCCATATTAACTTCTGCTTCATCTTCTGATTCTTTCTCATGTTTAGTTTCTTATGTATTATTAGACTCTTCAATACCTAGAAAAAGGACTTCATCATCATCAGATTCATCACTGTCACTTGACTCTGATGAACTTTTGTTTTCTTCTTTTGAGCATAAATTATTTTTTATTTTGTAAATTTTTTTCTTGTAGTTGGGTTTCTTCTTCTTCTTGTATTGTTTAGTTTTGTTTTCTTCATCCTCAGAGTCTTCCTTGGGATAGGAACACTTAAGCGGCCAACCTTGCCACAATTAAAGCATTTGAAAGGGATCTTTCCTTTGTACTTCCCTACTCCTTTCTGAAGTTTCTTTATAAAATTGGATTCTTCCACATCAGATTCTTCATGATGGCTAGATTGAGCATTTTTCTTCTAACCTTTTTTTTTCTTGAGAACCTTGAAGGCTGACTCTCCTTGTGGGAGGTTCTCATGGACTAATCTTAACTCATAGGCAGTGAGGATTCCATACAATTCGTCCATGGTGAGTTTATCTAGATTATCCCGATCTTCAAGAGAGGACACTTCAGGATTGTATATAATAGGTAGTGTTCTTAGTACTTTTTCAACTAGCTCATTTTCAGACACTTCTACTCCCAATCCTCTGATTGCATTAATAATATTATTGATTCTTTCAAATTACTCTGAGATATTCTCTTCATCCTTCATTTTCAGACCTTCATATTGTACTCTGAGAGTCTAGAATTTGGCCCTCTTTACCTTGGAATCTCCTGCATATATGGTTTCCAATTTATCCTAGAGTGTTTTTGCATTATTACAATTTAGTACCTTAGCAAGGATTTTCTTACTCAGTAAAGTTTGTAGTATGTTTAAAGCCTTTGCATGGTCCCAACAATTTTTCTTGTCTTCTACTTCTGTGGGAATGGTTTTTGGAACATCATATCCCTTTTCCACTAATGTCCATACTTCTAGTCCAATGGACATCAGATAGATTTTCATTCTAACACTCCAAAAGACATAGTCTTCGCCATTAAATAGGGGGATTTTTTATGACATCTTCAGCTATTGATCCATTCTAATGCATATTCCTCTTCAAGTGATTTAAACCTTTTGTGAAGTGACCCACTCTGATACCAATTGAAGGATCAGATCCTGTCACTGAGAGGGGGGGGTGAATCTGTGACACAGTAATTTTATCAATTTTATTTTATTTATGCAAAAAACAGTTTGACACTATTTTATCATGGAACCCAAATGGGAAAAACCACAAATGATTTTATATTAACTGCAAAATTTGTTTTACATGTTACATAGAAGGAATATATTCTTCCTTTTTGATTAGCACCAACTGATCAGGATGCACCCACACCCTTATTCACTAGAACCAACCGATAGGAGGCTAAAACCCCTTGTTTAGTCAGCTACAACTGACAAGGAAGCACCAAATCCATCTACAGGCACCAACCTACCCTTGCACCACCCAACCACCCTTAATTTTCTAAATCTGGACAAACTTTTGTTTCAAGTCTTTTACTACATCTCTCTCTGCTTCTCTGATTTAATATATTCTCTGATTCAGAATGAAGAGACACACTTCTTCTCAACACTCTTCCTCGTTTATATATTCTTCAAAATGGTGTGAGAGTGACACACTGTGTCCCTTGGTTTTGAACCATCGTACCTCTTTGTTTAACTTAACCATAATCATTGATTATTATTTTTACTATGAAGGCTTTTCATAAATTGATCACATATGGATCATATCAAATTCAACGGAGGCGCTTCCTTCAAACCATTACATGTGACTGAGTGTTAAAGAACCACGGGATTATCAATTACTGTGACGTATTATATTTTATTTAAATCCCTTATATCAAATGCCCAATGACAGTGACCATACGCTAGGCTTAATGAGCGCTTGATCGCTTATCAATTCAATGGTCACGATTCAATTTTCTAATGAGATAGACGACTGGAGGAACTTCGCCCTTCAGAACTTCAGGTTCTCAACTTTTCAAACCTTCGAATCAGATCGGAGAGTTTATTTCACAAAAACAAATCAATGGTCATATTTGATCCTTACACTCATCCTTTCATTGTTCAATCCGACGGCTAGGAATTAATCAAACATTGAGATGGACGACTATCAGAACTTTTCCCTTCGAGACTTCGGGATTTCAAATTTTCAAACTTATGCTATCCTTAAACTATACTATGATCAACGATTGAGAATACACCCGAAGTGATCTTTTCTATCGGACGACTCGTGTCCTTGCTGATGTGGTCTGCCACACATCCTTTGCTGACATGGTCCCCTGACGTGGTTTGCCACACGTCCTTTTCTGACGTGGTATGTCATATTTTCTTGCCGACATGGTCTGCCACATGTCCTCTCGGATGAGGTATGTTGACGTAATATTCCATATGTCTTTGCTGATGTAGTCTTCCACCGTGTTCTGTCACATGTCCTCTTGAATCATATGGTTGAGGCTTACTTCAGAAGATCCAGCGGTCGAGAATTTATTTCGGCTCTCCAGGTGTCCGGGATTTGGGAATTTCACATCTCAAACTTTCCGATGCGTAACCTCCTCACATATTTAGACCCTAAGTGAAAGATGTTCGTTCGATTAGGATATTGGATCAACGACTCGATCTGTCTACGGTGCTGCTCTTCTATCTTATCCTGTCCTTCCACTTAGAATGATCCAACGGCTGGCATAAATTCGCATAAATGAGATCTTAGATCTTTCCTCGCTTATTATATCCTTCCACTCGAAAAATGATCCAACGACTAACGGGAATTTGGATTTGATCCAACGGCTGATGGGTATTCGGATAACGAAAATCTCAACCTTTTAGCCCCGTTTATCCTATCCTTCCACTTAAAGTGATCCGACGGTTGTGAAGATTCTCGAATAATATCAATGATCAAGGATGGTTGCATAACCACAACTTGCGAGTGATTTAACTCGTTACCAAAACTCCACAATTCACAATTGTCTATCTTCGAAGCTATAAGATTGGACGATCCTGAATAATTTCGGGATTGGAACTAGCGCAATATTTAATTCTCCTTTCGATCTCTGCAATCTATCCCTTCCTTTTGATCTAGTGATTGTGCATCTGACGGTCACAAATCAATCCGACTTAATATGATCGCTTGTTGGATCAACCACAGTCGTTAATATCCGAGTCTATGAGATTTGACGATCTTGACCAATTGCGGGATTGGAACTAGTGAGTTTTTTTTAATTCTCCTTCTGATCCCTGCAATTCATCCATGCCATTGATCTGGCTTGTAGATCCGATGGTCACGATCCTCCAACGATCCTCAATCCCACAGTCACTCATATGACTAACGTCTGTAGGGTTTAGATGATCAACACATTCAATTTCTTGATCGGATGGTTGTTGAGGCTTCTCACTTTGATCGGACGGATGCTGAGACTTCTCACCCTGAGCATACGCTTTTCCTTCAGAGCTTTGATCTCTGCATTTTCTAACCCTCCTGAGATTTTATCCTAGGAACATTTTTTATCCTATCGTGATCAACAATAATCACAAATTGCTTCAACCTATCTCTGCATTTGCTAACCCTCCTGATCTTTTATCATAGGAACATTTTTTATCCTATCGAATCTCAGTATACTTTTCTTCCTGAGATTAACCTTGCTGCTTTGCTTATTATGACTATTGAAATCAATGAAAAAACATGAATGGCAATATGTCCAACAGAATAGAGTACCAATGTTTAATGGTCATAATGGTTTTAAGTATGAGATGTGGAGCAGAAGGACAAAAGTATATTTACAGGAACAAGGACATTATATTTGTATATCAGTTGTTGCATGATATGATAGTTCAAAAAGGGAAAATACTATAGCCAAGAAGTAATTGAATAAGAATAACAAAATAACAATGGATTTCATCTGGGAAGGATTACCTAATCCAGTAAGAGAAAATGTTGGTAAATGTTCATCAGCCAAAGAAATTTGGGATAATTTACATGACATATATTCTTCACCCATCGCAGATTCATAAAATGCTAAAGAAGATGCTGATATAGATCAAGAAGAATTATGTTCACCATGTCAAACAGATTCAGAAGATGAAGAGTACATAATCACTAGAGGTATGTTTTTTTGCTTTAATTGTGAAAAATGTGGACATCTTGAAATAGAATTCCATGAAGGAAATGAGACAGAAAAACTAATTGAAAAGGAAGACAATTATGAAGCAGAATTGATTAGTGATTTAGATGAAATAAGAGAAGAAAACAAGTCACTCAAGAAAGAATTGATGAAACAAAAGGAAAGTGTTCACATTTTTTAAGAAGCCCAACATGTCATAGAGAACTTAAGAACTCAGCTAGAAGAAGCCAGAAATATCGAAGGAAATATTGAATATCAAAAGCATTATTTGGAAGCCAACATAGAAGCATAGAAGGAAGAAGCATAAATGAGAGAGAATATATTGAAATATCATCTTAAGGAAATAACTAACGATCTAAACCAGCTTGAGGTAGAGTTTGTTCAAGAAGAGAAAGGACTTGAAGAATAAATAATCACATTAAAAATTCAGCTTGAAGAAGAGAAAAGAACATAAGAAGTCATGAAGTCTCAGATAATGAAGAAAGAAG
>ML811117.1:179284-193630 GCA_009831015.1 Picea engelmannii | reverse complement strand
TTTCAGAGATCATATAGCTAGCTATTATCGGATATCCCGAGGTCCGAAAGACCAAAAATAATTATGGTTAAACATGATTAATTAATGGGCTAAACACTATTATCCCGTGTTAATTTTTTGTTGAATCGTAGTTTAGGAAAATTCAAATTTCATCCATACAACCTCCCAATCGCGAACCACCAAACATTAAATGGAATTTATAACGGATCTACGGAAATGATTTTGAATAAGATTGCAGATCACAGCCTAGATTTTCCATTAAAGTTAACAAATACATTGTCAGTGAAGGTATGCATAAATTGATACACTTCAGTTGAAAAAGATATTAAAATTTGAATTCCATTTGCATTTTCATAGAACAGCAAGCTTGAGAGAAACAAGAAGTTTGTGCATTTCCTGTAACAGGTAACAGATTTCTGAGCTCGTGATATCATGGCTCCATGAAAAACAGCTAAAGCGTATGGTGAAATATCGAACCCGAACACAGAATTCCTCTTAGACACTTCACCCAGAACCATAGATACCGTGAAAACCTGGATGCAGGTATTTGATATTCTACAATACGAAATTATCAACTGCCTAGATGATTTGGGCGACGGGGTGACTGAAACCTAGGCTACAAAATAAAAATATGTTGCTCAATCAGAGCTGCATAAAATAGTTGCACGGCCAAGGCTCATTGCTTATAATGATATGATTGGTTGGGCGCTGGAGAATGTTGACCTCTTGACCAGGAGCATATGCAATTCACAAAAATCTGCAGTTGGGTCTTTCGGACCAGAGAATTTCCAGGTGATGTACAAATTATCCCCAATTCCCAATTACATTTATAATGCCACTTTCCTAATGGACTTAAACAAAAAAGAATGCACGCAATATGGAAAGAAATTACCTGACTTGATCAAGGATTGGTGCTCACATCCTAAGAAATTTAGAGTAGACACCCATGGTGTATATTTTGTTGCATCATTAGAGCCTCACATGATGTATGTAGCCATGATGTTATGTAGACTTTTCGGGAAGGAAAGATATACTCATTTCTTATTACCATGGGTACCAATCATGCATACAGTAGCAGAGGGATATTCCTTCTATTGGGCCAAAATATTTTCAGACAATTTGGTTAGGGAAATCACAGAGTATCAGTCATTGAAATCTAAAGGAAAACCTGCCCCATTTTACATGTCAACATACATTATGGATACCATTTTTTTTATGACGCCATTTCCTTTGATGGGCTAGAGCTGGACTCCGACCAGCGTTGAACCAATACGTTGTTATCACTCCAAGCTATGGGAGGATAAAGAAAAATATTTCTTCTATGAAACCTGCAACTATGTGGTGGTGTCGATGCATGTTGCTATATCTGGTTGCCCACCTCCCAGGATTTCGGACAAGATAGTGACCAACCTCGGAAAAATAGCGGATTGGTACATTGAAGAACATTTATCTTACATCAGGGTTTTTGGATGTTCTGTTCCTTTGCATGCCTTACCAAAGTTTATACCAGATTGATTTGTGTGTCGAGAGGTAGCACATCAAACTATGCTAGGAGGAATCAGTAAAGAACTAAAGGAAGTGAAGAAAAAAGTATGGCCTACCTTCCCTTTGCAGGTTGGTATGTTCTCACTGTTAGATTTTGGCCACTCAAAAGTAGAAGTTGCAGCCCTAGAAGATATTAAGACTGTTAATATTGAATTCAAGAAACATGATCCCCATAATATCATGGGAAATCATATGGCTCTTTACAATCTAAAGAGATACGAGCATGAAGATTCCCCACAGGATGAGATATTTCAAGGAGAAAGATCTTATCAGGAAGTGTTGAGCCAAGTCCAAACTCTGGCTCCAGACAAATTAACTGAGTTCTATAATTTTCAAAGACACTGAAGAAATAGTCTGCCTAAAGTCTTATAGGGAGAAGCCCCAACATCTCCAACTACACAAGAAGTTTCGACTCGGAGTTTAGAAACACGAAGCTCCAGTGAACAGGATGCTCAAAGAAGTTCAGAAAAAACTGAGGTTTTCACATAGAAGGGGGATACTGCAATGACCAATCCACCAGATGATCAAACTAAAGCTCAAGTTGAAGCTTTGATCAAAAAGGGGAAAGAAAAATCACCATCCACACCAGAAAAATCAGCTACTAACACATCAGGACAACAACCATCCACCGAGATAGGCAGCCCTATCAAATTGGTCACACCTTTACAGTTCAGCAAGGGGAACCTGAATACTGAAGTCATATTTATAGAGGATCTCACTCCTATTTTGGTTGAATAAATTGATCTAAAAATGAAGAAGACTTGTATTCTTGAAAATATTTGCAAGTAAAATTTATGTGTTAAAAGCAAATGGATCAACTTTGCAACGCATCATTAATAGGATTTACTCATTCAAGATGCATATAAACAGCAGCATAATCAATAAACAGAAAACACATAACACGGCAAATGATAAAGGAGTTCACCCCTCTCTTGGGCTACATCTCCTAGTCCAGCTTCCAATGGATCATTTGTATTATTTGCTCAAAGTGCTCAAAAATGTGCTTTACAATGCTCAAACTACCAAATAGATTGCTCCAATGGCTTAAGAACGTCCAAAAACCCCTAGCTGGGCTTTTTCGGCACCTTGTTTGGCCAAAAAACGAAGAAGATAGGCTTCCTTGAAGTCTCCCCTTCAAGCTTGTTGTCTCTGCATCTACAAATTGCACCTTCGTTCATTCAACCTAGCACACACGCTTATTTAAGCGTAAAAACCTGGCACCGAACGCAACCGCACAAATGGTGCGAACTGTAGGATGGTTATGGGTGCGCCATCCCCTAACCGCCAAACTCGTGGGCACATGGGTCCATGGGACCTCATGCAAATATAAAAGGGCTAACCATTTCCAAGGCCAATCCAACTCCCGCGCGCGCAAATAGACATGGTCATATGAAAATGCACACGGTCGGAGCTTAACCTTTTTAAATGTGCGCCCAAACTCCTTGTGGCAAGTGGTCATGTGGTATGCATTACAACCGTGGGTTAGACCCCATTTAAAATACGTATTCCCGTGCGCACTATAAGTCCATTGGTCATATGTAAATGTAATACAACCGCGGGCTGGGGCTAAGCCCTAGCCCGACCCCCACACCAAACTTTAAACAATGCAAATTAAATGAATATTAACCCACTCATATAGCAAGGAACAAACGCGTGGTATGTTGGTCGGGCGGAATTTGTTAAGGCTTTACATGGTGGGAGGAGGTCCACAGTTCGAACCCCATGGAGTCCATAATGTTTTGAACTAACAACCAATACAACGGTGCCACGTGGCACCACACCATTTATCAAAATGATGCCATGTGTCACATCATGATTCACCCAAATCTACCAATAAGTGAAGGCCACATCATCATCTACCATGTCAGTGTACATACTCTACCACGTCAGCCTGTACGGCCTCTGCCACGTCAGCCTGTACGAACTGTACGGACTGCACAGTCAGCATCCCTTTTTTTACCTGTTTGACGATTCAAACAGATCACGATATCTCTCGCTCCTAACATTCGTTTGAACCCAAACAAGTTGCATTGGGTTTGTAACGATGAGGCCTACGCTCTCGTTTGATTTGAAGTGATTCTGAGCACTTTGAATTTTTGAGCAAAATTTGATCCCCTAATCATAAATGCCCCCTTCTGACTTCTTCTTCAGCGAGAAGAGGAGGGATATAGTAAAAAGAGAAGTGCACCAAAGGGAGGGTGCAACTGTCAAGAGTAACAGAGTGTTATATGATGGCCAGGCCTTAGAGGAGGCAAAATTTTCTATGGAAGTGGCAGGCACATTGGGAGCTTTTGCGACAGAAAATTAGTGTTCAGTTGGGAATCTAACAGAACAACTGAAGCAGAAGGATCTGTTGGTGAAATAGTTGCAAAACCAAATAAAGACTATGGAACAGAGTGTGAGAAATGAGATGAATAAGGGTTTTGAGCAGATCAGAGCCTATGACAGATAGGAAGTCCAGCAACTCAAAATCAGTCTTGATGAAATGCATAAAAATTCACAGGCAAGTAGAGAACTGGTCATTCAACGGGGAGATTTGGTCAAACAATTGTAGGCTAAAATAAAATTGACTAAGAACACAACAGTGGATATGGCAATTTTCCAAGCCTGGGCATTGGAGGTGCACAAGAAGTTGGAATCGGCCCAGAAAAACCTTTTGACTAAGGTAGAAGTTGTTCAAAACTATTATCGGGTGGCAAACCATTCTTTAAATAACATTTACATAAAGGAGAGAGAGGCCACTGCAGCTTGAGTTACATTCCAGGAGGTCATTTTAGCAGTTGCAAAGGATGAAGTATCCAAGGTCACTAAATTGTCCCTTTCAAAACAAACTCGAGGCGATATAATACTGAAAACCTGGGAGGCCAATCTACTTGAAAGTAAAAGGTTAGCAAGGGAAGTGAAGAAAGCTTGTGAAGAAGCATTTTATTCACTCAACAAAGAGTCAATGCACATTGAAAGAGATAATATTCCTGAATCCCTGGGGCAAATTGATATAGCAAAAAATCAACTTAATTCCAAGACAAGCATGGAAGAATTCCGGGCCAAAATCCTACAATTGAAACAAATTGATATCACCCAAATTAATAAGTGGATAGTCAATCCTATTCTACGGCTACAGTCTATATATTTAGAATCCAGGAGAATGGAGGATAGACTACCTGACATAGAAAATAAGTTATATACTTTTGAGGCGAATGACACAACAGAGCCTTCTAGGTTAGTGGTGTAGTTCGTAGGTAGATGTGTTCAATGTGTCAAGCAATGAAGAGCCAACACATCTGGAAATAAATGAGAGAGAGGGTGCATACTATTTACTCAGTTCATGATTAGAGGCCAATTGTATCCAAGCTAGAGGACAAGAAGAAGAAACATCTCTGCCAGTAGGTGAAGAGACTGAGAAGATGCAAATGAAACTCTTCAAATTTCACATATTGTAATATTTACTGTTTTTGAATTATGAGAATTCCAACCGCTTAGGGTTGAGATCATTTTTGTATAAATACATAGTTTGAAGACTTAACATGGTCTTCTTCTTGCCGAATGTAATAGAGAGAACTCTCCTTTTGTGAGAATTAATACAAGTGCAGACAGGGATTCCAATTTGTGTGTAGTTTGAGTTATGTTTTCCTCTTGTATTCCATATTTCTAGTTTTCCTTATGTTATTCCTTGATAAGTGAGTGGTTGCAATTTAGTACTACTACTATTGTGGTCACATTTTATCGGTTGTTTGATAAGCAAGCAATTTTTCCTCTGTATTTTCTATAAGTAAATACAAAACCTGTGAGCTACTTGGATTATTGTATCTTGTATCCTTTCAAGGGTGAATTCTTTAATTTCCTCTACTGTGAACAAGGTAAGATTCATCTTGCATTGATGCCTCATTTTGTTTAACATTTTTGTAGGTTTCCCTCACATCATTTGATTTTATAAATCGACTCAGACGAAAAATTATGGTCTTTGTCTTGTTTTGTCATTGTTTTCATTTGAGCATTAATTCTTATATAACTAACGGAAGAAAAAGAACATTTCAAAATGTTCTTTTATATTTCTGATGCCTGACATTATTATTTAAGCCTTAGGTTTAATCTCAGGAACAACATCTTTTTGGCGTTGTTGTCGGGGACGGAGAAATGAAGTTATTTTTCCCTAGGAGAACGACATGGTAAGTTTCTCTCTTTGATAATGAACAAAGATTGAATACATTAATAAGGCTAATTTTTATCTTTCACTTGGTGACTCCACTACAGATAAACTGGCATTCAGTAGAAAGAACACCAGGAAGAACCTAGATGATCAGCAGACTACACTTGTATATGATCTTAAAAAGTTGTTAAAACCCAAGGGATACCTCAAGTCTACTACCTCATCTTCAGGTAAGAAGTACCAACCCAAAATAAATCAATTCAATACTAAGGTTCTGGTCGAAATAGTAACTCCTGAAGAAAGTTTTGAACAAACGCTTTATGCAGAGGCCTCAACTAGAGAAACTGCAATAAAGATTCAGATTGACTCATTTGATACTCAGAACAGTCTGAATAAAGGATCCTCCTCTATACCATCTAGATTTACTTTTTTGTCTACCCCATCCTCACCCGAAACCAAGGTTTCTATTCTCTGAAACCCCGAGGAGAGCACCTTATACCCTGATTCATCTCATGTTGGAAAACCTATCTATACATATTGTAAGTCTGAAGAAGCCAGTCCACGTTTCCCATTCTCTCCTCTTCTAGACTTCATGCCTTATAACGAGCAGTTTCTAGTTTTTTCTTCACTACAACCCAAGGAAGTTGAACAATCACCGCTTCGGTCCCTAGAAGTTTACGAAAACCCTCTCTTTAACTCTCGAAGTCCATCCCCTCAACATCAAATGGATACTGTTGGGGGAGGTGGTGCTGGAGGAGGAGGCATTTAAGGACCACCACCTCCACCCCCTAGGATTTTTTCCAAAGTGGCGGCCAGATATGTTCCTTTAGTCCTTCCCCCTGTCATTCATGATTTACTAGAAAATTATGTGAATAACTTACCGAAATTCATGGGAGAAGGAGATTTAACTGCCATAGAGCACATAAACGTTTTTTACCAATTCGTTGATATCCTCGGCATTGAGCATGAGGATGTTTACTCGAGACTTTTGGTGCAAACCTTTGAAGGACAAGTAAGAATCTGGTTTCTAGGGCTCCCGATAGGTTCCGTAGCGTCTTATGACACACTAGAAAATGCCTTTTTAAGGTAGTGGGGAGAAAAGAAAGATCACTTGTATTATCTGATGGAATTTGGGGCTCTGAGGAAAAATAATTTTGAGACAGTCCTAGAATTTACCCAAAGATTTAATAAACTCTATCATAAGATTCCAGCATAAGTTAAACCCTCTCAGCCCACAGCTAAAGTGACTTTCACGAGGGCTTTCGATCCTGACTTTGCTCTGCTTTTAAGGGAAATAAGATCTACTACCCTCACAATAATGCAAGACGACACCATTGAAATTTAGTCAAACATGATAGCATCGAGTAAACTAAAAGAAAAGGTTGAGATGGGAACCAAATAAACTAAACTCTTTAGGGAACAAGCTGGACCCTCCGAATCTGGGAGGTTTGCGGAAGAAAAAATGGACGACATGGCTAAGATAATCAAAGAGTTATCAAACAAAATCTCTAGAATGGAAGTAGACCAAGCTAAACCTGATCCTTTTGCTAAGAGAGATTTCAAAAGGAATCCAAACCCCAGATCCAATAGAGACAAGTCAAAAACGAGGACCAAAAAATCAAAGCCCCGTTTAAAACAGAAAACTTCATTCAAAAATATGATATGGAAGACTATGAGGGGTTAGATGAAGATTTAAACAACCTCAGTGATAATGACCAAGAACCTCACCTAACCAAACATGATTACGAAAGGTCTTTAGATCAAGAACCATTGTTTGTAAATGAGGAAAGTATAAATAATATGGGAGAGTCTAATTATTAAGGAATCACTGACCCCATAATGGTCGAACTTCAACAAAATATAATTTAAGGCCTAGAGATCAAAATTCTATGACTGCTCCATCGAAGAAGATATTGTCAAGAAGTAAAACTAATGAGGTAGCTCAACCATCCACTGAAATGCAAGCTTCCAAAACAAAAATAGTTGAAACACAAGTTGTCAAAACAAAGACAGTCGAAACAAAAGCAATGCAAACTAATAAACCAGAAAAAAGAGAAACAGAGATCCCAACCAAAGAAGCCAAAAAGAAAATCGGAAGATTCAATATAGAAAGAAAAATTAATAAAATCAAAATTCTGGTACCTCTGGTTGAACTGGCGAAAAATCCGATGTATAGAAAACAAATTGCCAAGATGATAAATTTCTCAGATGCTAAAATTCATGCGGATGTTATTAATTTAGAAGATGATAGACCCACTATAATGTTTGGTCCACATATCGAAAATGCTAAAGACCATGTCGCTCCTTTTTATATTACGTTGACTGTGTAGGATCACCTACTCCATAACTGTATGTTGTATTCTAGAGCCTCCCACAACTTAATGCCCAAATTTATTATGGAAAAATTAGGTCTCGAGGTTACTAGACCATACCGAGATCTATATTCTTTTGATTCAAGAAAGTTTAAGTGCCTCGATATGATTAAATATTTGGTGGTTAATCTTGCACAGATCCCTGTGAAGAGTATTCTCATGGATGTAGTCATTGTTGATGTTCCTGCGAAGTATGGCATGTTGTTATCCAGGTCTTGGGGTGCCAAACTTAGAGGATCACTTTAACTAGACATGATGTATGCTACGATCCCAATTTTCGATGGACAGTTCACCCATTTATATAGAGAGACAAGATTGGCATATACTGTAAGTGACCCACATAACCCAAATAATTACCCAGTATATGTCGCCAATCGGGATCTAGGAAACTGTATATTATCATTTGATGATGGTTTCGATGAATGTACAAAAGAGAATTGTACAAAAGAAGAGAACAAAAAAATAGAAAAAACAAACAAAAATGTAAATAGTATAGGATTTTGGAAGATGTTTTTTTATGGTGCTTCATCTTGGGAAGGAGTAGGAGATGGGGTGTTGTTTGTGGCACCTGGATATGAATTCATTATTCCTTTCTCATACAAACTACAGTGGTACATTGACTATACCAATAACGTATGTGAATATGAAGCTCTCGTCTTAGGATTAGAGGCTGCCAGGAAATTGAAAATCAAAAATCTAATAGTTTATGGTGATGCAGAATTAATTGTAAAATAGTTAAGGCAAAAGTATCAAGCCAAACATCCAAGGCTAAGTTCATGAAAGAACTATGCATGGGATTTGACAGAAAACTTTTTCTCATCATTTAATATTCATCATATTCCCAGGGAGAATAATAAACAAGTTGACTCCCTAGCGATAGCGACTGCTACTTTTATGCCACCTATCGTATTGAAGCTAAAGTATCACATAAAAATGAGGCATAGGCCTTCAATACCAAACAATGTTCAACAATGGCAGGTCTTTGAAGACGATGAGCAGATCAAGCAGTTTCTAGAAATGGTAGATGAATTTTCTGAAATGCACATCGACCAGGAAAATCAGAATGACCCTACTTGGATCATGCAGGAAGATGAAGATCCTCAGAAGTTCTAGGATAATATCGCTAACCACCACATGTTGGTGCTAAAAAAAAATCAGATTCCTAAGGGTCTGATTCCATTAGAGAGATTATTTTATCAGGACGATATACCCCTAAAGTCTACCTTGCAACCTCAGCCCGAATAGGTTGAAAATTGTGATATAGGCACTAAGGAAAACCCTAAACTGGTCAAAATATCTAAATACCTTCCACCCGAAATAAAAAGTAAATATGTTGAGTTACTCAAATAGTACAAAGATGTCTTATCTTGGTCTTACGATGAACTAAAAACTTATGATACCACTTTCATCGAACATAAAATCCCTTTGAAACCGGGCATCAAACCTTTAAGGGAGAAGCTCATACAGATAAAACCTATACTCATGCTTGTGATAGAAAGGGAAGTAAAAATGCTCCTTGATGCAAAGATTATTGTTCCACTCAGGTATTTCAAGTGGGTAGCTAACTTAGTTCCATTTAGGAAAAAGAACGGTGAAATCAGACTCTGCGTGGATTTCAGGAACCTAAACAGATCATCCCTTAAAGACAATTATCTGCTCCCTAAAATGGATCACGTCTTGGAAAAAGTGGTCGGGGCTAACCGAATGTCTATGATTGATGGCTTTTCAGGTTACAATCAAATTGTGGTCCACGAAGATGACAAAGAGAAAATCGTGTTTACCATTCCATGGGGTACTTTCATGTATGACAAAATTCCATTCAATCTAATGAACGTGTTGGACACACCTACCACACTTAGAGGGGGGGTGAATGAGTGTGGGTCTCTTTTTCCCAAACTTTCCTCTTACACAAAATTCATTAGTTAGCAATCACCATTAACAAATTACTTATTGTTGTCATCTATAACCAGTTAGATGTGAACATATATCAGCAACATATATCAGCAATATATCATCAACAAATCATCATCATGAGGAACACAAAGAACACAAGATGTATGTACAATTTTTATTTTTATTACAGACTACAATCCTTGGGGTTTTTCAACAACAACTGAATAGAGTACAATTCTACAAGAGCACCAACTCTATAATGCAAGACTCAGATTACACCCTCAGCACCAATTGAGATGAGGCAACAATCCTCAATAGATATCAATCTGCAATAGGTACGCGACCTGTCAGTAGTGCATCCCGTGTGTATACGCGCCCTGGCTCACTACAGCCCACGTATGTATGTGGCCAATGTATACAACATCCTGCATATACCTTATGAGCTATTAGGGTTTATCCTTCAAGATCAAATCATATCTTCTGCAACCAATTTATCATTCTCTTATGTCTCTCACTGTCCAAACTGACCACCATCTAGTTACAACACATCCAAGCTATCCAATAGCTTACTCAAGCTCCACAACCAACCAATATGAATGCTAACTCAATCATGCATAAGAAACTAGGATGCCATAGCAATCATATCACTACTGAATCATATGAATAATGTTCACTCCATCAACCAAACTAAACCACATCATAACATCCATACCAAGAATGACCTAAGCATTCACAACACAACCAACAATAGTATCCATCAAGACAATAATGTAACCATACTAGAGTCTCAATGATAGATCTGAGTCCATAGAATGCAGATCTGGAACCTGCTTCAGTCTTCAACAGCTTCTCATTAGCTCAACCACAAATCTCCATGATTTTATCCATTGTATGCTCCCTGTACACAGACAGCCTACGTATTGTATGCACCCTGTACAAAGACAGCTCACCTATATGCACCCTATACACAGACAACACACGTACGCACCAGAAAATAGGGTTTTTCTATAATTCTGAGAATTTATCCATCATAATCTTAGACTTCCTGAAACTTCAATGCATCCATCAGATCCTCCTGATCTCCTCTCTCTTCGAATAGATCTTCAATCATGCTCAAGAGATCCACACCAAAGATGCTCTCACGAGAAGCTCTCCATTGATCCACAAAAAGGATGATTTGCAAGAGACCATTGATATCTTATTAATACTTTCATCCTCTAGGTCACTTAACCCATTTCTAAGTCACTTAACCTCTTTTCCTTATTTTAGGGTTAACCACTTTCCATAAATAGAAATTTCTCCAATACTTTATCCTTTAAATATTTCATCTTGATTTTGTTACTTCTGTTTATTATTTAAATAATCCATCTTGACTTTGTCACTTTAATTTATCATTTAAATAATGATATCTTATTTTAAATCACTTTGACTTCTTTTACCTTTTGGGGCTTCAAGCCTTCATATGGGGGTCCTTCAAGTTCGTAGGGCCATAACTCTCAAACCATGAGGAGTTATGTGACATTCCATATACCACTGGAAATGGCATGACAAGCACTATCCATCTAGGATATGTTCACCAACAGATTCATCGATCTTCATGTTATTATTCCACATACAAACATGGGTCCTTCAACCATTCTTCTAGGATAACTCAATACGCAAAGCGTTTTCCCGTGAGGGCTTTCACCATAAGGGGACCACTTTGGAGTTCATCCATTTGTACACTTTATCAACCATGATAAGACTATAATGATTCATCTTTGCATTGCATCATATACATCATATAATGATTCACTTTTATTCAACTATGCATCATGTATCAATGATAACTTATTGATCCATCTTCATCGATTGGTTTCCACTTGACATCTATCATTCTCATCAAGGACAATACATCTACAGTGTTCATCAATCAATCAATCAATCCATTGACATCAATCAAAAACTTGGCATCAATCAATGACGTCAATCAATCTAACCATTAGCATCAGTGACAACATGATCCAACAATCTCCCCCTTTGGCATTGATGGCAATACCAACATTGATGTCAACACTAATTACCAATTGTTGATGTCAACATGTAGATAATGCATGCTCTACATCAATATTCAATGTGACTATCTCTCCCCATCAATAAACATCAATCTCATCAATGTGATTATCTCTCCCCCTTTGACATCAATGGCAAAGGGCCATTATCCTCTTGGGGTTGCTCCCTTGGATTGAACTCTCCTTGGGGATGCTCCCCCTGTCTGAATGCCTTTGATCTTCCTCTGAATAATCTCTCCCCTTTTTGAAAAAGGGATATCACTCTGATGGAATGATGAAGATACATCTCTCATACTCCCCCTGTGACCATCGCTCCCCCTGGAATTATGCCTATGTCCTCTGTCTCTGTCCTTTACATCTGATAAATCTATAAATCTACTCCCCCTGTCTTCAAATACACTCTCATCTCTATTCTCCAAGTGGAATAGTTTTCCTCATCAAGGATTGGAACTTCATCATCCATTTATGTGTCTATGGATCTCCTTCAAGCTTTTTAAGACTTATAATGAAGGCCCTCTTTGATACCAATTGTTGGACACACCTACCACACTTAGAGGGGGGGTGAATGAGTGTGGGGCTCTTTTTCCCAAACTTTCCTCTTACACAAAATTCATTAGTTATCAATCACCATTAACACATTACTTATTGTTGTCATTTATAACCAGTTAGATGTGAACATATATCATAAACATATATCAGCAATATATCATCAACAAATCATCATCATGAGGAACACAAAGAACACAAGATGTATGTACAATTTTTATTTTTATTACGGACTACAATCCTTGGGGTTTTTCAACAACAACTGAATAGAGTACAACTCTACAAGAGCACCAGCTCTATAATGCAAGACTCATCTTACACCCTCAGCACCAACTAATATGAGGCAACAATCCTCAATAGATATCAATCTGCAATAGGTACGTGACCTGTCAGTAGTGCAGTTACGTGTGTATGCACCCTGGCTCACTACAGCTCATGTATGTACATGGTCAATGTATACAACAACATGCGTATACCTTTTAATCTATTAGGGTTTATCCTTCAAGATCAACTCAGATCCTCTGCAATCAATTTATCATTCTCTTTTGTCTCTCACTATCCAAACTGACCACCAGCCAGTCACAACACATCCAAGCTATCCAATAGCTTACTCATTCTCCACAACCAACCAATATGAACACTAACTCAATCATGAATAAGCAACTAGGATGCCATAGAAATCATATCACTACTGAATCATATGAATAATGTTCACTCCATCAACCAAATTAAACCACATCATAGCAGCCATACCAAGAATGCACTAAGAATTCACAACACAATGAACAATGGTATCCATAAAGACAATAATGTAACCATACCAGAGTCTCAATGATAGATCCGAGTCCATATAATGCAGATCTGGAACCTGCTTCAGTCTTCAATAGCTTGTCATCAGCTCAACCACAAATCTCCATGATTTTATCCATTGTACTCTCCCTATACACAGACAGCCTGCATATTGTATGCACCCTATACATAGACATTTCGCGTATACGCACCCTATACACAGACAGCCCGCGTACGCACCAGAAAATAGGTTTTTTCTGTAATTCTGAGAATTTCATCGTCATAATCTCAGACTTGCCGAAACTTCAATGCGTCCATGAGATCCTCCCGATCTCCTCTCTCTCAGAATAGATCTTCAATCATGCTCAAGAGATCCATAGCAAATATGCTCTCACAAGAAGCTCTCCATTGATCCACAAAAAGGATGATTTGCAAGAGACCATTACTATATTATTTATACTTTCATCCTCTAGGTCACTTAACCTCTTTTCCTTATTTTAGGGTTAACCACTTTTCATAAATAGAAAGTTCTCCAATACTTTATCCTTTAAATATTTCATCTTTATTTTTTCACTTCTCTTTATTATTTAAATAATCCATCTTGACTTTGTCACTTTAATTTATAATTTAAATAATGATATCTTATTTTAAATCACTTTGACTTCTTTGACCTTTGGGGGATTCAAGCCTTCATATGGGGGTCATTCAAGTTCGTAGGGCCATAACTCTCAAACCGTGAGGAGTTATGTGATGTTCCATATACCACCGGAAATGGCATGACAAGCATTATCCATATAGGATAGTTTCACCAACAGATTCACTAATCTTCATGTCATTATTCCACATACAAGCATGGATCCTTCAACCATTCTTCTAGGATAACTCAATCTGCAAAGCGTATTCCCGTGAGGGATTTCACCATAAGGGGACCACTTTGGATTTCATCCATTTCTACACTTTATCAACCATGATAATACTATAATGATTCATCTTTGCATTGCAT
>ML811117.1:129305-158835 GCA_009831015.1 Picea engelmannii | reverse complement strand
GGAAATGGAGTGACAAGAACTATGCATATAGGATAGTTTCACTGAAAAATTCACTATCCTTCATCTCATTATTCCACCATTAAGCATGGATTTTCTCACTCTACAAAGCGTCTTCCCGTGAAGGATTTCACCATAAGGGGACCACTTTGGAGTTAATCCAATTTTACTTCTTATCAACCATGACAAGACAATAATGAGTCATATTTACATCAAAAAATCTTGGGTCCATTACCCAAACCTTGTGCTACGAGGCTTTCTTCAAGGGTTGACATCAATAACGACCAACCTTAATCAACAAATTGATTACAGATATGCTGAAAAAAGACAGTGAGGTCAAATGGACAACCAAAGCTAAAGCATATTTTGAACTCATCAAGAAGGTAATAGGAGAAGCACCGGTGCTGGCCTGCCTAGACTACATGAAAGAGTTCTTGATCTTTTCATTCGCATCCGAGCATACTATCGCAGACATTCTCTTATAGAAGAACAATGAAGGTTTCGAGCAGTCGATAGCATTTTTTAGTAAAATCCTCAGAGATGCCGAGTTGAAATATGATATACTGGAAAAACAGGCATATGCTATGGTGAAGGCCCTCAAATCTTTCAAGAATTACGTGTTGCATTCCAAAATAATTTCCTATGTACCAACCAGCTCTGGTAAAGATATATTGGTTCAACCAGATAGTAACAGAAGGAGGGGTCGATGGCTAGCCAAGATTCGGGAATTTGATCTTGAGGAAAAACCAACTAAACTTGTCAAAGGTCAACGTCTGGCTAAGCTATTATCCGAATCAAATTTTAGGGTGCTCAGGATAAATCATCTACAATCTTATGGAGACCTTCCATATATAGAATAATTCGATGATCAAACACCTACAACTCAAATCCAAGAAAAAAATTCTTCCTCTTCTTGGTATGGTGACATAATTTCATATCTCTTGACTCTTCAGTGCCCAAGTGATATGACTCCTTATAAGACAAGGACATTGAATCTGCATGTGGAAAAATATTGCATCATCGACAGCCAACTTTTTTGGAAGGATCCCCTAGGCTTTTTAATAAGGTGTCTGACGAAATTTGAAACAGAGAATGTTATAAATGAGTTTCATGACGGGGTGTGTGGAGGACACCACGCCTGGAGGGAAATGGCCTATAAAATATTGAGATCTAGATATTATTGGTTGAAGTTATTTACAGACATGAATACTAAAGTCAGAGCCTATAATTCTTGTCAACTATTCTCAGGGAAGCAAAAGCTTCCCACACTATCCTTGATCCCAATCAAGACAAAAGATTTGTTTCAACAATGGGGTCTGGGTTTTATCGGAGAAATCCACCCACACTCTAGTGCACAACATAAATGGATTCTAACCGCCACTGACTATTTCACTAAATGGGTAGAGGCCATTCTGACACAAAATGCTACAGATTCAGTTGTGATCAATTTCTTAGAAGAAAACATTTTATCAAGATTCGGTTGTCCCTGGAAGATAGTCACGGATAATGCCCAAGCTTTCAAATCCATGGTGATGGTTAGTTTTTGTCAAAATTACAACATCGTACTAAGACATTCCACAGCCTACTATCCTTGGGGAAACGGATTAGCCGAGTCATAGAATAAGAGCCTACTCACCATAATCAAAAAGGTGTTGATTGAAAATAAGAAAGCCTGGCATGTTCATTTGAAATACGCTTTGTGGGAAAATCGCATAGGTAGTAAGAAATCAATCGGAATGTCTCCTTTCCAAATGGTATATGGAACTAACATGGTCCTCCCCATAAATCTTTCTCTGCCCGTGATGAAGCTTTGGCAAGACGCGAAGGAAGAGCCAAATGATGTTACCAGAAGAATAAACCAGTTAGTTGAAGTCCACTAAAATAGGGCTAAGGTGGATGAGAAATTTCAGAGATATCAAGATAATATGAAAGCCTTGTTTGATAAAAAAAATCCAAAGATAGGGAATTTCTTCCTAATGACCTAGTGTTGAAGTGGGATGCTAGGAAAGAAGACGCTGGAAAGAATGGCAAGTTTCATCACATCCGGTGCGGACCTTTTAGGATCGTAGCTTCTGAGGGAAAGAATTAATTCTTATTAGAAAACCTTGATAGGAAAGTCCTTAACACCCCAATCAATGGGCATTACCTGAAGCACTTCATGCAATAATCAGATTCCAAATCACCATTGCATACACCGGTTTGATTTTCTTGTTTTGATTTACATTTTTTCATTTTTTGGGGAAGTTTTTACTTTTACTATAGATAAGACCAGTTTTGTTGATTTCATAAAAAACAGAAATATAAAAATAAGTAACACATACCCTTCTTTTTCTGCAAGGGTTCTGACATTTCTCATGTTTATTTTCAAATAGAACACTTACCGATAGTCTAGGGATAAAGATGTATCCGAAACCGACAATCGTGTTTTAGAACAATTAGTTTTCTCACAAAACAGGTGATAAATTAATAATGGTTTTTCTTGAGAATACAAATGAAATCCAAGGTATGAAATTCTATGATCATTATTGTTCAAACAAAGATGCTAAAAGAAATCTTATAAAATCTAAATAAGGTTGTACTCATGTAAAAAATGGTCACCTAATCAAGGATTAGAAAAACCCAAAATTCTGAGTCTCTTAATCAAATGAAAATAATATGAAATAAAAAATAAGAATAAGAGAAGCTCGCTAATCAGGAAGTAGGTTTGAGTGGAAATAATGTCCCTTTCAAAACCTCTGAATTTTCATTTTGTTCCCATCTATCATATCTGAAATCTTTTATTCTATCTTGATTTGCACTTCCTAACCTTAAATCTCCACAGAAAGAGAGAGTTCGCCTTGACTCAGGAAGCCTAAAAAACTAGACCTTCAAAACAGGAGTAGGCAAAAATTATATTGATTCCTCTTATTTTAACTGAGAGAAAGTATGTATAGGCTAATCCTAACCACTGTAGCCCTTCTATCAGATTTTAAACTAATTTGTTTCACTCAAGGAAATTCCCTGGAAATTAAAAGCTCCCTGTGTTAACTTCCCTGTAGGCAAAGGTGTTTTGAAGGTCAAGAGAGGATTAGCCCAAAGTAAATCAAAGTGAGTTGGCAAACCTTCGCTGCTAAATTATAAACAGATATCATCCCTTATATGATGCATACAAATTGATTTCCCCCACTTCAAAAATATTAAAATATAAGACGGATGGTGAAAGGAAATTCATAATCCGATTGCCCCCATCTAGTCCAAAACAAATGGTGAAAGGAAATTCAAAGTTCGATTGCCCCCATTTTGTCCAAAAGAGATGATGAAAGGAAATTCATTTAAATGATTTCCCTCATCTCATCAAAGTACAAATTGAAGTGGTGAAAGGAAATTCAATGGGAAATGTAGATAACTTCACCAGGGTACTAAACAGGCTCGTTGGAAGTGAAGCAATGTCCATGATATCTGCAAGGTTGTTATACATGTATATAATGTACTCTAGTAGCTAGTTTTCTTTTCGACAAGATTTACATTCTAAACCAACAAGGGACCCCCACCCCACCCAACTAAAATGTTAAATTTACTCTACCTTGATGTGAACAAAATCAACCAGAGTCTGATAGCCCGGTTAAAGTTTTTTTGATTATCTTAAATAGACCCGAAATCAGTTTTAGGAAGAAGAAAGTTATAAATAGCCTAAACTCGAGATTGGTGAATGATCAAGTTTTTGAAAGTTTTATGAGATAAGGCTAAAGTATTATATCCTTATGTATGTTTTCTCAAAGGTGTTTCCCAGAAACCCAATGATGACTCCATTAACCCGATAAAGGCACTTGGTCTACAGTTCTTCCACGCCTCGCAGGGAGACATGATCCCTAGATGGAGCCTATGTTGGAACACTTTTAAAATTATAAGCCTGAAGCTTTACCCTTTTTCTTTTTACTTCATCTCAAAATCGAACTCCAATAATAAATCATTTTGTCTTCTATCCTTAAGGAGTACACAAGGTCCACCATCGATCCATTTCTCTCATCGATCAAACGATCCCTTTTTCTGAACATTTTGGAGCCGCCTAAATGTTAAAAAGGTCTAGCCTCTAGAGACTTGCTTTGGAGTTTCGGGTTTCGGAGTTTCTTGCTTTGGGAATTTCACCATGTAGCAACTCCAAAGTCCTGATATCCAAAAAAAATTCAAAGGGTCTTAGTCATCGTACACGTATATCTTCCTAAGCTTTGACACATTATTGGGAGTAGTGGCCTCTTGAAACATCCATAAAGTTAATTTGTTGACACATAAAACGATAAATACCTAAAAAGAAGCTAAGCCCAATTAAAAAATCAAATAATAGTTTTGCACTTTCGGAGTTCGGTCATTCGCCATCTATCATATTATAAATTCATGAATCTCGAACTCCCAAAATGCCTTAAGCGTTAAGCAGGGTGAATTAAATATTAAAGACAATTAGCAAATAATTAACCCCTGTGCAATTTTGAGTTTCGAAGATCATATCGCTAGCTATTATCAGAAATCCCGAGGTTCAAAAGCCCAAAAAGCATTAAGGTTAAACATGATTAGTTAACGGGCTAAACACAATTATCTCGTGTTAATTTTTCGTTGAATCGTAGTTCGGGAAAATTCAAATTTCATCCATAAAACCTCTCGATCCTAAACCACCAAACATTAAATGGCATTTATAATGGATCTACAGCAATGATTTCGAATAAGATCGTAGATCACCACCTGGATTTTTCATTAAAGTTAACAAATACATTGTCAATGAAGGTATGCGTAAATTGATACACTTAAGGTGAAAAAGATATTAAAATTTGAATTCCATTTGCATTTTCACAGAACAACAAGCTTGAGTGAAATAAGAAGTTTGTGCATTTCCTGTAATAGGTAACAGAGTTCTGACCTTGTGATATCATGGCTCCACGAAAAACAGCTAAAGCATCCGATGAAAGCTCGAACCTAAACACAAACGTCCTCTCAGACACTTCACCCAGAACCATAGATACTGTGAAAACCTGGACGCGGGTATTTGATATTCTACAATACGAATTGATCAACTACCCATATGATTCGGGAGATGAGGTGACTGAAACCCAGGCTACAAAATACAAATATGTTTCTCAATCAAAGTTGCATAAAATAGTCACGCGGCCAAGGCTCATGCCTTATAATGATATGATTGGTTGGGCATTGGAGAATGTTGATCTCTCGACTAGGAGCATCTGCAATTCAAAAAAATATGCAGTTGGGTTTTTCCAAACAGATCATTTCCAGGTGATGTACAAATTATCCCCAGTTCCCAATTACATTTATAATGCCACTTTCCTAATGGACTTCAACAAAAAAGAATGTGCGCAATATGGAAAGAACTTACCTGACTTGAGAAAGGATTGGTGCTCACATCCTAAGAAATTTAGAGCAGACACCCATGGTGTATATGTTGTTTCCTCATTAGAGCCTCACATGATGTATGTATCCATGATGTTATGTAGACTTTTCAGGAAGGAAAGATTTGCTCATTTATTATTACCATGGGTACCAATCGTGCATACAATAGTAGGGGGATATTCCTTCGATTGGGCCAAAATATTATCGGAAAATTTGGTCAGGGAAATCACAGAGTATCAATCATTGAAAGACAAAGGGAAACCTGCCCCATTTTACATGTCGGCATACATTATGGATGTCATTTTTTTTATGACACCATTTCCTTTGATGGGATGGAGATGGACTCCGACCAATGTTGAACCAATACATTTCTATCACTCCAAGATATGGGAGGATAAAGAAGAATATTTCTTCTATGAACTCTACAACTATGTGGTGGTGTCGATGCATATCGCTATATATGGTTGCCCACCTCCCAGGATTTTGGACAAGATAGTGACCAACCTGAGAAAAATAGAGGATTGGTACATTGAAGAACATTTCTCTTACATCAAGGTTTTTGGATGTTCCATTCCTCTTCATGTCTTACCAAAGTTTCTACTAGATCGAATGGTGTGCCGAGAGGTAGCACATCACACTGTGCTAGGAGGAATCAGTAACGAAATAAAGACAACGCAGAAAAAATTATGGCTCGCCTTCCCTTTGCAGGTTGGTATGTTCTCATTGTTAGATTTCGGCCACTCAAAAGTAGAAGTCGCATCCCTAGAAGATATTAAGATTGTTAATATTGAATTCAAGAAACACGATCCCCAGAATATTGTGGGAAATCATATGGATCTTTAAAATATAAAGAGATATGAGCATGAAGATTCCCCACAGGATGAGATATTTCGAGGAGTAAGATCTTATCAGGAAATGTTGAGCCGAGTCCAAACTCTGGATCTAGACAAATTATCTGAGTTCTATAATTTTCAAAGACACTAAAGAAATAGTCTTCCTAAAGTCTTACAGGGATAATCCCTGACATCTCCAACTACAAAGGAAGTTGTGACTCAGATTTTAGAAACAAGGAGATCCAGTGAACAGGATGCTCAAATAAATTTGGAAAAAACTGAGGTTTTCACACAGAAGGGGAATACTGTAGTGATCAATCCACCAGATGATCAAACTAAAGCTCAAGCTAAATCTTTGATCAAAAAGGGGAAATAAAAATCATCGTCCACACTAGACAAATCAGATACTAACACAGCAGAACAACATCCATCCACCGAGATAGGCAGTCCTATCAAATCGGTCACACCTTTACAGTCCAACAGGGGGAACTCGAATACCGAAGTCGTATCTATAGAGGGTCTCACTCCTATTTCAATTGAATAAATTCCCCCTTCCGACTTCTTCTTCAACAAGAAGAGGAGGGATATAGTAAAAAGAGAAATGCACCAAAGGGAGGGTGAAACTTTCAAGAGGCACGGAGTGCTATATGATGGTCAAGCCTTAAAGGAGGTAGAATTTGCTATGGAAGTGAAAGGCACATTGGGAGCTTTTGCCATAGTAAATCAGTGTTCAGTTGGGAATCTAACAGAACAACTGAAGCAGAAGGATTTGTTGCTGAAAAAGTTGGAAAACCAAATAAAGACTGTGGAACAGAGTGTGAGAAATGAGATGAATAAGGGTTTTGAGCAGATCAGATCCTGTGACAGACAAGAAATCCAGCAACTCAAAATTAGTCTTGACGAAATGCATAAAAATTCACAGGCAAGTAGAGAACTGGCCATTCAATAGGGAGAGTTGGTCAAACAATTGCATGCTAAAATAAAATTGACTGAGAACATGGCAATGGATATGGCGATTTCCCAAGCCCAAGCATTGGAGGTGCATGAGAAGCTGGAATCAACCCAGCAAAACCTTTTGACTAAGGTAGAAGTTGTTCAAAACTATTATCGGGTGGCAAACCATTCTTTAAATAACATTTACATAAAGGAGAGAGAGGCCATTGCAGCTCAAGTTACATTCCAAGAGATCATTTTAGCAGTAGCAAAGGATGAAGTTTCCAAGTTCACTAAATTGTCCCTTTCAGAACAAACTCGAGGCAGTATAATACTGAAAACCTAGGAGGCCAATCTAGTTGAAAGTAAAAGGTTAGCCAGGGAAGTGAAGAAAGCTTCTGAAGAAGCATTTTCTTCACTCGACAAAGAGTCAATGGACATTGAAAGAGATAATATCCCTGAAGCCCTGGGGAAAATTGATATAGCAAAAAATCAACTTAATTCCAAGACAAGCATGGAAGAAGCCTGGGCTGAAATCCTGCAATTGAAACAAATTGATATCACCCAGATTAATAAGTGGATAGTCAATCCTAGTCTATGGCTACAGTCTATATCTTTAGAAACTAGAAGAATGGAGGATAGGATACCTCACATAGAAAATAAGTTATATACTTTTGAGGCGAATGACACAACAGAGCCTTCCAGGTTAGTGGTGCAGTTCGTAGGAAGATGTGTTCAATGTGTCGAGCAAGGAAGAGCCATCACATCTGGAAATAAATGATACAACGGGTGCATACTATTTACTCGGGTCATGATTAGAGGCTAGTTGTCTTCGAGCTGGAGGACAAGAAGAAGAAACGTCTATTCCAGTAGGTGAAGAGACAGAGAAGATGCAAATGAAACTCTTCAAATTTCACATATTGTAATATTTACTGTTTTTGAATTATGAGAATTCCAACCGCTTAGGGTTGAGATCATTTTTGTATAAATACATAGTTTGAACACTTGACACAGGCTGCTTCTTTCCGATTTTAATAGAGAGAACTCTCCTTTTGTGAGAATTAATACAAGTGTAGACAAGGATTCCGATTTTTGTGCAGTTTGAGTTACGTTTTCCTCTTGTATTCCATATTTCTAGTTTTCCTTATGTTATTCATTGATAAGTGAGTGGTTGCAATTTAGTACTACTACTAATGTGGTCACATTTTATCGGCTGTTTGATAAGCAAGCAGTTTTTCCTTTGTGTTTTCTATAAGTAAATACAAGACATGTGAGCTACTTGATTATTGTATCTCATATCCTTTCAAGGGTGCATTATTTAATTTTTTCTACTGTGAACAAGGTAAGATTCATCTTGCATTGATGCCTCATTTTGTTTAACAGTTTTGTAGGTCTCCCTCACATCATTTGATTTTATAAATCAAATCAGACGAAAAATTACAAGCTCTATCCTATTATGTCATTGTTTTCATTTGAGGATTAATTCTTATATAACTAACGGAAGAAAAAACACCTTTCAAAACATTCTTTTATATCTCTGATGCCTGACATTATTCTTTAGGCCTTAGGTTTAATCTCGGGAACAATGGGTCTAATGAGTGTAAGGGCCACCTTCCAGAGGGACATGGAAATTGTATTTGTGGGTGAAAAGGACAAGTTCATGGTTATATATCTAGATGACATCACCATCTTCTCCAAATCTGATGATGAGCATCTATAACACCTGGAGCATATTTTTCAAAAATGCAGAAGCTATGGAATCTCTTTGAATCCCAAAAGTCCCATTTTTATATATTAGAAGGAAAAATGCTATGCCACATTATATCAATAGGGGGAATAAAAATAGACGCAAAGAGGGTTGATGTTATCCAGAAAATTCACATCCATAGGAATAAGAAGGTTATTCAATCTTTCATAGGCAAGATAGAATTTTTAAGGCACTTTATGCTAAATATTGTTGAAATCATAAGACCTATTACTAACATGTTGAAGAAAGATGTTGATATCAAATGGTCATAAGAGGTAAAATCATCCTTCCAGAGGATTAAGCAAACTTTGTTTGAAGCCCCTGTGTTGGTTAGTCAATATTATTCCAAAGAATTCCTCATTTTCTCCTTTGCCTCCAAGGAAACTATTGTTGCAGTATCGTTGCAAAAGAATGAAGGGCATGAACATCTTGTTTCCTTCTTTAGTAAAGCGCTCCAAGATGTTGAACTGAAATATGATATATTGGAGAAGAAATCCTATGCATTGGTCAAAGCTTTGAAGGCCTTCAGGGTGTATGTTAAGCAGCCCAACATAATAGCCTATGTTCCTAGAAGCAAGGTGAAGGAAATTTTGGTTCAACCAAACAATGAAGGGAAGAGGGGAAGGTGTATTGTCAAATTGTTAGAGTATTACCTTCAGATAAATCCCACGAAGTTGATTAAGGGGTAGGGCCTTTCAAAATTGTTATCAGATTCAAACTACAAAGCATTGGAACTACACCATACTTTCACCCAATCGGATGTGTCCATGATGCAGGTTGGGAAGGATAACATACAGGTATTTGAGAATTACTCTCTTTCACCCTGGTATAGAGATGTTGTGTACTTTTTGAAGCATCTATAATGTCCACCTGAATTGGAAAAATCAAAGGCTCGGTCTCTTAAATTGAAATCTGTAAAATTCTGCATCATAAACCAGAATTTGTATTGGAGAGATCTTGTTGGTATTCTACCGAAATGTCTAGATGAGGATGATCCTAAATAGGTCATAATAGATATGCACAGAGGGGTTTATGGAGGACACCAACATTGGAAAGATAAATCCCTCAAGATTCTGAGTGTAGGATACTACTGACCCACCATCTTCTCTAATGTGTTTGCCATAGTCAAAACTTGTGAAGAATGTTAGAAATTTGTTGGAAAACAAAAATTGCTCTCACTACCCCTAAATCCATTCATTTCTAGTGGTCCCTTTCATCAATGGGGATTAGACTTTATAGATGATATAAACCCACCCTCCAATGGACAGCATAAATGGATTCTCACTACCACTGACTACTTCACTAAGTGGATTGAATTTGTACCCACCATGAATGTTACTGACAAGGTGATCATAAATTTCTTGGAAACAAATATCTTGGACAGATTTGGTTTCCCCGGGAAGTTAGTAACAGATAATTCCCAATCTTTCAATTCTAATGCCATGATCAATTTATGTGAGAGTTACAGCATTGTCCTAACACAATCCACACCCTATTACTCATAGGGAAACAGGCTGGTTGAATCATCAAACAAGACCCTTGTCAGGATCATTAAGAAGCTACTGGCTAAAAACAAAAAGTCTTGGGATTCTAATCCTAAATATTTCTTGTGGGATGATAGGATCAGCACCAAGAAATCATTGGGAACCTCACCATTTCAGCTAGTTTATGGGGTAGATGGTGTTTTTCCTACTCAACTTTTTCTACCAGTCTTAAAATTTTTACAAGAAGAAGTTGAGGAACCTAATGGAATCCAGAGAAGAATTTTTAAGATTATTGAAGTGTAGCAGAAGAAGGAAGCATTAAATAAAAGGACTGATGCATACCATAGAAAATTCAAGGTAGCCTTTGATAGGAAAACCAAAAAGGAAATCTTTCAAGAAGGAGACCTGGTCTTGAGGTGGAATGCCAAGAGGGAGGAAAAGCCTAAGCTTGGTAAGTTCAATAATATTTGGTTTGGTCATCTTATAGAGCAAGTTGTATGTTGGGAAAAGCACAACCCAACCAAAAAAGCAAGTGCTAGAACTTGGGAATCCTACACCCAATGTCACCTCGATGTAGGTCATGCACTTCAAGGGTGACTAGGTCACTCTAGGGAGGCCATCTCGATGACCCTAGGGGGAATGAGATGGAGATGGATAGAGATGGAAGTGGATCCCCTAGAGGTCAAGTCTAAGTGGATAAGGTTGTTGTAAGAAATTGTCTACAGAAAACTATCTCAGCCTTATGGTTGTAACATTCAATGTATTACAGCAAGAAAATCAGTGACTAAAAACCCCTCAAACTTTTCCAAAAAGTGAGCTAGACCAAGAAGAATAAGTGTGCAAAGTTTGAGAAAAATCCAATGGTTGATAAGAGGGTTATTCAAGCAAATGAGTTAGGGTTTTTGCAACCCTAATGGTTGAATATGTAATTTTATAAGAGTAGCAAGAATTATCCCCTTGATGGGGATTCACTTGTGGATGTGAGGTGATCAATGCACAAGGAATACAATCCACCTTGCAAGAAGTAAAAATGACCAAAAATCATGGTTCCCAATGAAATATTTTATTTCTCCAATGCAAGATTAGTTCCTTTAGTTATGGGTTAATGGGGTCAAGAAGAAAGATCTAGGTTTACTAAATCCTTGGTGGTGTAATCCCTCTTACTTCCCAAGGAAAGTAACCTAGATAGGGTTTGAAGATGAGGGGTGTAAATCCTCTTACTTCCTCAACTAAACCCTTGCAAAACAATTTTAAAAGCTTAACAATTATGGTGGAAACTAGGATAGGGGTGTATGCCCTTATACTCCCTATCTAGACTTGGCCAAAACCACCTTATCTTGAATCATAAATGATAATAAAAAAGTAAGGAAACCATACCATTCAAGAAAAAGCATTTAGGTGCCAAAGTAAACCTCCATAAAAGCAAGAGAATGACCTCCAAGAGATAGCGCACCATCATCATCATCACACCATAACCAAAAAGCATTATTCCATAGCACAAGAGGAAAAATACTCCAAGTGTAGCGAAAATTTCAAACCAGTACTTTGTTGACGATTAAAATCGCAATGATGAATTCCGCCCGCAAAGGATTGCTAAAAGCGATATTATTTAATTATGATAATAATATAATACTAGTAGGTGGGACCCCCTTGTATACTAGAGGTGCAAGGATAGACATATTACATTTATATGTTGTTGTTGTTACGATGTTGCATACACAACCCTACATTTTTTGATGCAATCTTGGTTTCATTTGATGTGATAAATGGGTGGTTGATGCATTGTGGATAAATTTTGTTGATATTTACTTACGGTATAGGGAAGTCCTATGGTCATGAGGATCATGATGTTCAAAGGTGTTATGTTTTTTTTTAACAGAAACAGAAACAAGATTTATATATAGAAATGCGTGACTGAAGTCGCTAGTGTACAAAAAAGGGGGGGTTGGATCGAAGACCTAACATCTAGAGTACCGAGTGATTTTTACATCGACATTGCTTACAATACTTTAGTTGGTTATTTAGTAGAGACTTACAAGTCTAGTTATTGCTTGCAGACTGCTATATGGCATAGCCATTATTACAAAAAAATAGGATTGTAGATGGATCTTACTTCTTCATTTCCTATGAATCTTGGGCTGGAACTTCTTTAGAGGGCATGTCTAGAGCAACATTCAGATTGGGGAGGATCGGGGAATCTCTAGTCTCACCTTCCTCGATGCTTCTTTGTCCTATCTCTACCTGGGCTCGACTTCCTTGTGCTTTCTCCAACCTTTCCCCTTGACTTCTCAAGTAGTCAACCTCATCCTGGAGCTGGATAATCATGGCTCGATGCTGAGAGAGAGTTTCTAGAGTGAAATTCATGGTGGTTCTATGTGCGTCCAGGCGCAATGCCAGGTGTTGGGTTGTGAGGAAATTTTCTCCAACCTCCTCCTCCTTGCGATCTTCCTGAATTTGGCGTTGGTCCATGTTGGTTGTATCTTTGATAGAAAAAGGCTAGTTGAAGAGATTGTCGTGTCCTTCTCCTGTGATTTCCCTTCTTCTGCTATGAATGATGTTTTGCCAAATTTGTTTGGCGATGATCAAGTATGCTTTGACCTATGAAATTCTACCTGGGAAATTTCTCAAGAAATTCAATGCTTATGGCGTCTTTTTGTTAACCCTACACATGTTTCCTGTGCTCTAGATTTTCAGATTAGTCTCCTTTGGTTGACTTCTACATTTGTCGCGATGTTGGATTATTTCTTTCCCTTTGACTTTGCCTATCCAATGAATTTTTTTATTAGTGCACTGTCTTGTGATACCAGTGCTCTTCCTGTGTCCTATACTTCTATCAGCTTCTCTTTCCCTCTTGTGGATTCCTATCCAATGTATCAGGCTCTGAGTGCCATGATTTTCCCATGAGACATCCTTTCCTGTGTGAGTAATGTGACTCTTCTAGAGCATGGAGAGAAGTTGTGGCTTGTTCCACCTGCTTTGAAAACTTACCTCAGTCATATCCCAGGTCGTTTGCATGTGTATCAATAATGGAAGGATATGGTGAGGGGAGGAGGAGTGAGGTATGGATGACCTCAGCTGCAGGATCCCACAGAGGACTGATCTTATAGAGCGTTGATAATCCATATTTGCATGCTTCGACATACCTTCTTCCTTATTTCTAGAATTGGCGAAGTACTTTGGCCTCCCGGATTTGTAGGGAGAATTTCCAAATCAGATGCTATGTTGGAGCGCTCTATGAGCGTGGTTGTCGGATGGGTTTTCGACTCTCAAATGTTGAATCATTGGGATGGTTAAGGGGAGATGTGGAACATGGACTTTCCCTGAATTTCCAAATACCCTTTTCCTCTGCCTATGGCTTATTTTTCCTGGTCATCTGCTATCCAATTGTTGGCTCGACGAATATGGTAGAAGTAGGGGGTCATGCCCGTGATTATTTCCATGGTTCTATCAATGGTTCTCTTTAGTGTTTAGTTCTTTGAATTTGTGTTTATGGTGAAATAACTGATGATTATCTTGGAGTCCCATATTATGATTAGGTTGTCAATTTAACTTTATTTCGCAATTTGGATCCCTTTGAGGAGAGCATAAGCCTCTGCTGAATTTTTTGTGGTGGTTCCAAGATTCCAAGAGTATGTAATCATCCTTTTTCCTCTAGGGCCGAACAGAACCCCTCCCACACCTTCCTCCCCTGGGTTCCCGTTAGAAGCTCCATCAAAACTTAGAACGTGGTTTTTTTGTGAATTTATCCAGGTTGTGAACTCTTTAAGAGTGAACTGAAGTTGCCAGCATGAAGTGTTTTTTTGGACACCATGTGCAGAGTCGTCTTGAAGGTTGAGTTTGTTAAGATAAGATTCCTCTTCTGATCTTATCGAGACCCTGGTCAAGGTGAGTGGTTTCTTGGTCGACAAGAATTCACTTAGACCAATGGCATTTATTGCGACTTCCTATGGGGAAGAGGTTTTTTCCTTGAAAATTATTGTGTTTCTTGCCAACCAGATCTGCCAGCAAACAAATTTAATTGATGCCTTCCATGCTCGATTGAGCTTTGGATTCCCCTAGATCGAGCCTTTGTAGTGTTTAGCCCATTTTCATATCAGGCTTCTAGTTCTTGTTGGCTTAGACATATGGGCGACCAATTTGAGATAAGTGATGTTCATCACCTTCCTAGAGAACTTGCAATGCAGAAAAAAATGGTCAGAAGTTTCCAAGCTATTAGCACACATCAACGGGCCCAGGAAGCCTATTTTGTTAAAATTCTCCCCTGTTAGGAGTTTATTATGAGCCAGTTGCCAGCAAAAGATATTTATTTTTGGGAGACTGTTTGGATTCCAGATCGCTTTCCAAATGGTTTATTTGGTTGGGATGTCACCGTTTTCAAGGAGCTATTTGTAACCCAAGTGTATTGTATACCCCTCTTTTCCCCATCTTCTATCGTCTTTTTCATTGAGGTGGACAGGAACGGATCAGGATATTGCTTGAAGGAACAGATTTGCCTCTTCTTTAAAAAGTGGGGGAACCTCCCCCAAATTCCAATTTTTCCAATTACCATTTGGGTGCCAATTTGAGATGTCGTAGAGGGAAAAACGTCCTTCAGAGGACAGCCAATGTTTGAATTGATTTAGTGCGGGGTTTTTTGAGAGGATCTCGCTCTCTAAGTAATTTCCCTCCCAGATCTTAATATCTTTTTCATTTATTGGGTCCCAGTTTAGGTGGGATTGGATTAAAGGAACGGATGCCCGAATAAGCTTCTAGATGGATGAGCCTTCTTGTCTGAGGTCTATTTCTTCCACGCATATTTTTCTATTTTGTGTCATGTAATTTATGCAAAGATATTTTTTCCACCAATCTTTGCCTCCTGTGATTACTCTCCAAATTAGCTTTGCTCCTAGAGCTAGATTTATCTTTTCGGGGTGTCTTATTCCCAGCCCTCCATTTTATTTTGGGGCACAAGTGGTCACCCATTTGATCATATGGAATTTTTTTTCGTTGTCCATTCCTCCTTGCCATAGAAATTTCCTAGTGATTTTTGTCAGTTCTTTGTTGATGCCAACTGGAGCGTAGAGAGATGAGAATTGGAATATTGGGATGGAAGAGAGGACTGATTTTATTAGCACCACCCTACCTGCTAGATTCAACCATGTGGCTCCCCATATGTGGAATTGATATTTTATCTTTTGGAGGATTCCCTACCAAGCCTCCCCAGGAAGGGATTTGATGTTGATTGGAATTCCCAAATACCTGAAGTATTTCCAATACATCGTGAAGGGGAATTAGAGGATGTGGAAAATTCTTGTCATTGTTCCAGCTTTTACATTCCAGGCATGGATCTGGCTCTTAATGTTTTTAATGAGGCCTCCTGAAGCTTGTTCATACTAGTCCAGGACTAATTTAAATCTTCGATCCATTGTTTGGGAGGCTCCCCCAAGGAGGAGAGTGTCGTCAGCAAATTGAGAATTGTTTATCCATCTGACTCCTCTAATAATTATTTCTTGTTCTAGTCTTTTGTTTAAAGTTTTTGCCATGATTACATAAAGCATCGAAGAGAGAGGGCACCCTTTTCTAAGACCTCTTAAGGCTTGAAAGAATGTTGTTGGGCGTCCGTTAATCAAGGGTGCTATCCACGGGGATGAAATACAGGCTTTGATTCAGGATATAAAGGGGATCTGAAAACCGAATTTGTTTATCACTTTGCGAAGGAATTCATGTTTTACTCTATCGAAGGCGTTTTCCATGTCAATTTTGATTATCATTCATTTTTCTTTGTCCATGGCACTGGTGTGGATTGCTTCCTGGACCAGGATTATGTTGTCCCATATTTTTCTTTTGGTCACAAAACCTCCTTGATTTGGACTATTAATTCTTGGGAGGAGAAACTTTAACCTGTTGGCAATTATTTTGGTAAGGATTTTGTAGGAGACATTGCAGAGGGAGATGGGGCGAAAACGATAAAAGGTGTTTGCATTTTTTTATTTGGGAATCAACACCAGGAAGGAGGTGTTAGTGGCTTCTCTTATCTTGCATGTTGATTGGACGTATCTAATCATGCGGAGAAATTCCTTTTTGATGATTCCCCAATAGTGTCTGTAGAAGTCAGGGGTGAAACCATCCGACCCAGGAGCTTTATCTGGATCGAAATGAAATACTACCTCTCTAAATTCCTCTTAAGTGACTGTCTTTATCAAATCTTGATTTTCCTGATCTGTTATTAGATGAGGGATCAACTCCATGAACTTTAGTCTCTGATATTTGTTATATTCTTTGTCCTGAGTATAGAGAGCTTTGAAGTGTGAAGAGGCTTCTCTTTTTATCTCATTGAAGGAGTTAATTATCTCCCCTGAGGATTTTTTTATTTCTTCCACTGAGTTTCGGTGATGTATAGCTTTGGCCTGTTTATGGAAGAAGGAAGTGGTTTTGTCTCCAGCTTGGAGCCACAAGGATCTTGAATTTAATATCCCTTCCTTTTCTTAGTTGTGAAGTTCCCTTATGTAGTTTTGGAAGTGTGTTTTTTCCTACTCCAGGTGCTTTGGGTGGACTTCCTTGTCTTCTATTTCCATATGGATCTATTCTAGCTTTTGTTTATGCCACTTTACTTCTTCCTTTGTGCTTGGACAGGAAGCTTTTGCCCATTCCTTTAAATCTTGCTTTGTTTTTTTTAATTTTTTCTCCCAAATATACACAGAGGTTCCGTTCACCCAAGTAGACCATGCTGAGGTAATAAGGGGGAGAAATTCTGGAGAATCCATCCATAAGGGATTGAATCTGAAGGGAATGGGACCCAGGTTTTTAGCCTTTGCCAAGGTAAGAGTTATAGGATGGTGGTCAGAAATTCCCCAGGGGACAAGTTGGGAGGTAATGGTAAAAGGGAGGAAGAGGAGGGGGCTACGGATGAGGAAGTGGTGTAGTCTTGCGGCGATATGTACCACCCATGTCCTTTTGTTATTCCAAGTATATTTTCCTTTGAAGGGCTGGACATCGAAAATATCAAGATCTGAGACCAGGTCATCCATATTTTCCCTAAACTGGTCTCTTACAATGGACCCCCCCTTTTTTTCCCTTTGATGCATTGTTGTATTTAAATCTTCGGCTATAATACAAATTTCTTGAGCATCCAGTTCTTTTGATTTCATTAGAGTTTCCCAGCAATCTTTCTTTTCCCAAAAATTGTTAGGAATATATACATTGCAAATAGGATAGGTAATACATGTTTGGAGATTCTTTAGCTTTACCAGTGTCCAATGTTTTGAGTCCACTCTTTGTTCCTCCTTGAAGATTTGAGTGTTCCAAATTGTACAGATTGCTTCTGAGGTGCCTCTTGCACTTAACGTCACTCCACTACTAGGGTTCCAGATTTGTTTCATTTCTCTTAGTGCCTCAGTCACTACTAGGGGCTTTTCTATTCTAATTGGTTTTCTTAGGGCTTCTTTTTTTTCCATTTGTCCCAGACCTCTACAATTCCAAGAGACTACCTTCATTACTTACTATTGTGTTTTGTGGCCCCTCTTTTCGTGGGGTGAGACTGCCCCTTTGATGGTTGGGATTTTCCATTTTTCCCGTCTTTTCTGAGGATTTCTTCCAGAGTTGGTTGAGTTCCTAGATCTTTGTCCTGGGTGGTCACTTTCTCTCTTTTGGATTTATTTTTTTTTCTTCCTGCTTTCGTGGTTTGGACAATCTTTAGAATTTCAACATCTGTTTCTTCTCCAGATTCTTCTTAGTTGTCTTCTTATGGAACTTGATGACTACCTTGGTGCTGGGGATCTGGTTCTTCTGGCTGGAGCTCAATAACTACATCATGATCTCTAGTTGTTTCTTCTGAGTTTTCCTTTGAGCTAATCAACTCTGGATCTAGTGTTTCCAAGGGATCAAACTTGTTCTTGCTACTTTCTGGTTCATCTTCGCTGTGTATTATAGATTTCCCTTTACTTGGCGAGGGGGGACTGGAGTTTCTTTTTCGCTCCAGTTGTGATTTCCCTGGTTTTTTCATCATTTTTTTAAGTTTTGCCTATTGCCATTGTTCAATCGACTTGTTTTTTGGATGTTCATGTGTCGCCTTTGGGTAGCTTTTGGCAAAGTGGTCATATTCATGACAGTATTTGCACTTAAATGGGAGTTGTTCATAGTCCACCATTTGAATGTAATACCAACCATCCAGGATGAGATGTATTGCTTCAGGGATCCCTTTTTCTAGATCCACTTCAACACATAACCTTGCACAAGATTGTAGCCCATCTCATGGTTCAGCCCGATCAATGAACCTTCCCAGAGTGTTTCCTATGTTTTTTATTGTTTTGTCATTCCAGCAGTGTAAGGGTAGGAAGGGGAGCCTAACCCATACTGGGACAAAAAAGGGAATATCATTCTCTAGACTAAAGTCTGGACTCCATTTGTTTAGACACATCCCTCTGGTCCCCATGAATTACGGGCCATTCTTGAAGATGAGGTCTCGATCAGTTTTGTTTTCGAACAGGAAAACATAGAAACCCTTTCCACAAAAGGATGTAGAGAGTTGTCCTTTGATTGTTTTTCACCAGTTATGATCCAACCATAGATCCATGGATTTGGGGAATGGCCAGAGTTTTGTGAACTTCCCTATTAATCCGTTTTCATCCAGTCAGATAGAAAACGGTCTTGAAGAGGTGGAGTGGACCTCCACCTTTGGGATTTCTTCTAGCCTTTTGACGAATCTTGAGGTATGGGCTCCCTTTGCAGATTTTGAATAGGATGAGATCAGCATCTGAAACGCTGCAAGGTATGGTGGAAGCGGGGGTTGGGGCGGATCCCCCGAGCCCCGATGAGTTCTTCGGGTCATCCAAAAACATTTTCGTTCACAGGTGTTATGTTATGATATGTTATAACCTTTATTGTTAATTCATATATTGATTACTTATCCACATATGATTATGCAAAGGATTATTAAATGGGAACTAGCTCAAAACAAAAAAAAGGGAACTATGTGTTAATCCTAAGGACATGGTAAAAGACTACATTTAAACTTCAAATGAATGAATAAAGTGTTGGACCTAGCTATTATACTATGGTTTGGTTAAAGGACTATGCAATTTTTATTAAAAGTTGAATGGAGGCACATATGGTAACTTTGATATATGATTATCATATGGAGTTAGGGAAAGAGGTTAATGTGTATATGTGATATATCTTGGGTGGCACACTATACAATAGATATGATATCATATCTTATAATGGATAGTGCATTGAATTTTGGCATTGGTTATGGTTTGATGTTAGTGGTGAAGGTTACGTTAGTGGGTTGGCTCGTACATGGAATTGAATAGGGCCAGGTGAGGAAGCGGCGTGTCTTTATTGCACGTCGCTCCAAACCTCCCTTGATCCCATCACCCTAGCGTTTTTGCATTGTTTCTCTATTAGTTGTGAAGGGTCCACGTTTTCATTATTAGAAGGGGAAAACTCAACCAGTTCATCATTGAAGCGATTTTCTCTCAGGTATGGCTCTGAGCTTTTCATCCATGATGGAATCTTTGTTTTGAGAATCAAATGTGTCAGACAGTTGGCTTAGGTTGATGGATAGTTGGTATGGATTGTTGGTTTTCATTGATGTCAACCATTGGAGAGTGATATTATAGATTGATTTCAACCCTTGTAGAAAGTCTGGTAGCGAATTTCAGTACCACAAAGGTTTGGGTAATGGACTCAAGTTTGTTTGATGTATAATGGTATGATTTTTAATATATTTGAAGGTAAGACTATTCTATATTGTTATTACATGTCATTCCATTTCAGGTGGTATGTTGAACGTCACATAACTCCTCACGGTTAGAGAGTTATGGTCATGTGAAGTTGGAGAACCCTCATGAGTCATCTAGAAGCCCCAAAAGGTCAAAGTGGTTTAAGAGATTTTAGAAGGTAAATAATAAAGTGAAGTAATGAGTGTACTATAAGTCAAAGTGAATACAAAATAAATTATTTAAATAATAAAGTTAAAGGAGAAATTACTAATTTGACAAGTAGTTAGAAGTGGGTTAACCCTAAAATAAGGAAAGTGGGTTAAGATGGTTAAAAGGTAACCCCTTGAGGAAGCTACATGAAAGTATAAATAGGAGGCAAGGCTCTCTCATTTTAATAACACTTGAGCATATTGAATATCTACAGGTGACTGAGGTAAACAAAGGATATATAAGCCGAATTTCAAAGGGAAGGTGAAGTAAAGAAGGCCAAAATTCAAGGGAGGATAAATTCTTTTGATGATAATTTCTAAGGAATGTTATTTACAGGTCATCTCACCATTTTCGTAATAAATTTTTTTATATAATGATTTAGACCATGAAATTGGGAGGCCATTGAGGAAACATATCCAAGTAGTTGTGGTACAAATTTCATCTTGTGGGTCGTTTTATTTTTGGAGTTACACTCTGTGGAAAATAGGGTTTGTGTATTGTCCTGAAACTAGTCTAAAACATGTGTTTTGGGTAAAAATTTCATAATTTATTCATAACAAATCAAAATTCAGTAAGGCAAATGTGTTGGTTAGAGTACATTCTGTATTATTTTATGTATAATTTTCATATCCATACAACAAATATTCTGTGTGGGGCACGCTCTACAAGTTCACTCTCTAGAATAAGCTAGAATTCAACAAGGTATGCCATTTTTTCTATAACTCCTTTTCTGAGAGGTTCCAAGTAGTGAAACCTGGAGGAATTGCATAAAACACACTAAAGAACATTATGTACTATTTTTAGATCTTTATTCATTACAGGTACATAGTTATGATTATTTCAAGTTAGGGTTGTTGACTAATCCAAAACTAGTCATGTGAGACTAAAGTAAAGTGTTGACGATAAAAATTGCAACGAGAATTTTTCCGCAAAGTATTGTTAAAGCCTATTAATTATAATATAAATGATATATATAATACTAGTAGGTAGGACCCCCTTGTAGATCGAAGGATCGGATCTTATTCTGATTTGATGTTTTACCATTGTTCGACACTGCTTATAGGTTTGAGCATGATCAATGATTGGTCCTATTCGCGACAAATGGATAAGGGATAATGCATGTTATGTGTTGGTTCTGTTTCTCAAGGCTCTAATGTCAATTTAAAATTGCTTATGATATCCATTGTTACCTTGCTATTTACTCCTTGAATTATTACTATGACACCTGTAAAAGATACATGTTAGTAACAACAAATAAGAGAAATTGAAAAGAAATAAGAGGTATTGAAAATAAATAAAGCAATATGAACAAAATCCAAAAGAGAGGAACTATGCTACTATGTTATAAGATGTTGCACAATGCATTTGAAGTTAAGGGAAATGGTGTTAATCCAAACTAGCAATGTAAAATGGCTATGTGATATATTGAGTCATGTGAAGGCGTGTTTGATACGTGTTATTCATTGGCAATGGTTAATATGGTGGCGCATTTTGGACGTTGGTTTCGATGCATTTTTTAATTGAATGAATTAATGGAATGGGTGGTTGGCGCGTACTAAGTGATTAAATGAGTAAGGGATGGAAGCGACCATACCCCTCCCACTGGTCATCACCCTAGCTTGGCTATTGTTCAACTGTGTTTTGTTGTGGTTAATCTCCGACTTTCAAGCAAAGGAAGAACTGCTCGACCAAGCTCATGTTTTAAGGATTTTGGTTACAGGAATGAGATTTTCAAGAAAATGGTTGAAAATTGACGCCCACTAGGATCTTGACAAAGGGAAAGACACTACTGTCCCTTCCTCACCTTCAAATGATTCTGATGAATCTGTGTCCTCCCGCATGCATTTGAGGGACGATTTCTCTCATGTGGTCAGCGATATTAGGCCTAAAGGCTCCACACAGCCTAAGGATAATTCAGAGAGATTAAAAGGTGATAACGGAAACAGGGGAAATATTGCCTCACGGACTGGAAAATATGTATTTTAAGTTGTTTTTATTTATCAATTGTTGAGGACAGTTGACTTCAGTTGTTTTTATTTATCAATTGTTGAGGACAGTTGACTTCAGTTGTTTTTATTTATCAATTGTTGAGGACAGTTGACTTCAGTTGTTTTTTTGGACAGCATGTTTTTTGGATATATTGGTAATCTATTTTGGAAACAATTGCAAATATCATTGAGATAAATTGTCAAACATTAATGTGATGATGGGAGTCAGAATGAGAAATGTTTGTTAAATTAATTAGTTGTGTTATGATTGTTAAAAGCTAAAGGGAGTCACAAGGGGTCCCACCTACTAGTTATTATTTATTTAAAACCCTTATTATGATTTATTACTTTTCCCCCTAACTAAAAAGTCAGTTGATTTTTTAGTTAACTTAACTAATGAAGTAGTTCAACTACTTCAACCAATTCTAATTTTCTTAAAGGCAAAAGGAAAGGGAGGAACAAGAGGAGGATAGAAGGAGAAGCATGTTAAGGTTTGTTCTTTGAGTTTGTGTTGAGATAGTTCAGTTTTCATTCATTCCTTAATTGATCATAAGCCTAATTCTTTTTATGATAGCAGGGTATTATTGTAGACAACAATATTAAGGGCTGAATTACATCATTCAGACAGTTGTTTTTCAAAGGTGTTGATCTATATTTGATAGTCTGTGTAGACTTGTCTATTTGTGAATTAGTTTTCATGACTGACAAAGGCTATTGTGCAGAGTCAAGTGGGCAGAAATCTATGGCAAGTTGATCCAGCTTTTAGAGTTCATTTTTTTATTTTCTGTTAGAGGTCATTTTGTATGTTTCATCAGGGACGTCTAATTTTGACTTTAGTCCAAAACTTCTTCATGAAATTTTGTAAAGAGAATGACTCTTTGATGAATTGGAATGAAATAAAGGATTGCTTTATGTCTCATATGTATTGATTATCATCTTGGTGTCTTTACTTTTGCTTCTACATTTATTTCAACAACTATTATATTCTGAAAAGCATATAAATAATGAATTTTTCAGCAAGCTTTTATTTATAAAAAGACTAGCCTAAGCACTTGTAATCAATACTAGTGAGTTAGGATATTATTTTTTATGGCTATAAACATAGCATGGCATTCCTGTCTATTCTGCTTTAGCCAAGAAGAATCTCAAAATGCTTGAGTAAGATCATTTCATATCTTTTCCTCAACATTTATTTGGCGACCGTACTGGGGAGATCTTCAATATCTCTCTGGTTAATTTTTATACTCGATTATCATCGAATACATCTATTTTTCTGATATTGATTCTTTGACTGTTTTTATTTCTTAATGATTTTTCCTATTGCAAGGCAGCCCAATATTGAGCCCCGTCTTCAAGATCAAACCAGCATTTCTTTGAACCTATTTAACACCATTTTAGACACTGCCAATACTCATGTTGATCTTAATCATCCATGGGCAGCAATTAAACAAGATATTAGTGCCCAAGAATGTTGGGAAGCTAGACGTAGACAACCTAGAAATCAGTAGTAACCTTCTTGTTCCTTTAGTTTTGGCCTTTCTTTCATGTCCCTAGATTCTCGTGTCTATAGAAGTAGAAGAGGATTATCACCTGAAATTAATCCTATTGTTGAAATAGGAAGAAGAAGCGTTGTGTTGTCTACCCAACAAAGTGATCTAAGGAGGACTTTTTCTAGTTCATCCAGTTCATCTTTCTTTCCCTCACCTATCATACACAAGATGGCATCCAGTGGTGGCTTTGGTGGCACTGGAAGTGCTTCCTCTTCTCAGTATTCATCTTCGTCAATGATTGGTATCTTATATAGCCACCATATCCCTGTCTAGTCTACCACAAATCCCACCAAAGTCATTAAAAAGTATGGACTTTTCCAGTTTGAAGAAGATGCCACAACCACACCGTGGAATATGTCCTCTCCTCTTAACCTAGCACCTGTTACTCATCCACTTCCTAAATTCAAAGAGAATATCCATAGGTTTTTGGGAAATAACACTGTCACTACAAATGAACACCTGGTGCCCTTTTCTAATGCTTGTCACAACATAGGGGCTAATGAAAACGATACTTGCATGCACTTATTCGTCAATTACTTCGAGGGAAAGGTTGGGGTTGATTTCTTTGACCTTCCTCCTAAGATTATGTCTACTTGGGAGGAGTTAATCTATTGGTTCAGATCCATTTATTGGAAATCTAAAAGCCTAGTCAAGAAGTTATGGGAATACAATAGCATCGCCTATAAGGATGGTGAGACCATCAAGTCCTTCAACTTGTGTTTCACTAAGTTATACAATCACATACCTAAACTCATGCAACCTCAAAATGAAGCCACTTTCATGCATTACTACAATGCATTACCTTCCCCCTACCTTCATAGGCTTGAGGAAAAATCCATTGATAATATCGGTTCCGCTCTGCATACTTGTTTAGAGTATGAAGAACAGCTTGAAAGAACAGGTATTCCTCAGGGAGAATTGATTAAACAGACATACATGTCCACCCTCTGACAACTAGTACAAGATATGAAAAATCGTATGATAGCGTATGAGTGAAAGGGGACTGTCTCCCCTCTCACCCCTGGAGCTTCATCCTCTTCTGCACCTCCCTTTAGAAACCCAATTGAAAATAATTTTCAGCCTAAAGCTATATTGCCTCGAAGTTGGTGTAACTTTTGTGAGGAATACCATGAGGAAGCCACATGTGAAGTAAGGAAGAGTGCCAGAGATAAGATATTTGGTAAAAGACCAGAAAATACAATCACTTTCCTAGATTTTTCAGAGCCAGAAGATGTCATGATCATCAATACTAGGAGAAAATCCTATGCTCCCAAGGGAAAATTTGATCCTCCCCGCAATTCTTCTAGCCCGAGCTCATCCTCATCCACCGCTATTGTTCAGGTTCCTAAGGTTCTTGACAGTCAAGGAACAACTTCCCCTCTCCCCTCTTCAAGGTATAATATCTTGAATCAGTTGGCCAACATCAAAGCAGATGCAACCCTTCTAGACATGGTTGTCGTCCCTAAATAACATATGCATCTAAAACAATTCATGGAAAAAAATTATTTTGATGTATCAAATCTCTCTGAAGAGTTGAACGAAGAGGATTCATATGTAAATAAAGTAGGTGTATGTTAGCACTAGAATTCACCATCGCATTTCAGAGACAGTAAGCCTAGTACCCATCAGTTTGTATGCCACAATAAATAAGTTTAAAGAGGTTGAATGGTCGCAGACTCAGGATAATATCGTTTTAACTCAGAAAATTGGACCAGCATGCAGGAATTAGGTCTTGATTCAACTTTAGTCAGTAAGTTGTAGTAAGGGAGATTAGGAGAAGGAAGTTAAGGAGAAAATGAAAATTTTTTCTCTTGACAACATGTCTTCCAGCAGCCTAGAGAGGGAAAACACAAAAAACAAGATCTTCTTGGATTTGGAGTTGAGGAAACTGAAAATGCCATAACCAAGCTATAATCCAACATCCATTACAACTTAGTCATAAACATCCATGTGAATATTTAAATCATGAACATTCAGTCTCAGAGGAAATAAAGCATGGAAACAGAAAGCTGACTTTCATTAAACCAGAAGTCTCAGATCAAATTACATAACCATATAACCAAAGTGCTTTATGAAAACTTTACAATGTGGGAGCGAAGCTCAACCATCGACACTCAAAAAATAACAAAACTACCTACATATACTCAGAAAAAATTGCAACTACAATCAATCTTTGATTCGGCGAGCTCCCTGTCAGACTGAACATGCACGTGATCTTCTAGTAGACTATGCATGCAGTCTTTTGTCAGACCGCCCATACAGCTCCATGTCAGACGTGATCTTGGGAAAACGGAACTGACAGCCTTCTTCCATGATATGTCCCTCTCTTACCGTCTGTTTAAGGAAGGGGATGATGTCTCAACCACCTTCCTTGTTTTCATTAACTGCTTCATCGGGATCGGAGTGGCAATAAGTCAAATGCAACACCTATCACTGTGACTGGTCTTTAGATGTTGACTATGGTGACTTGTGCTTCGTTGGGATTCCACGGAGATATTTGAAGGTGTACATGGACATTGATGGGGAGGATTTGGCAAGATGATTAATGTGGGCTCAGCAGGCTACAATACATTCTCGACGGCCAGGTGGAAAGACATGATAGCGGAGGATGACTGGGACAATGTGGGTGTTGGAATGCGGGCATTGAGGTGTGATGGGATGGAAGCGATGTGGCACGGGAAGGTGATGAGGAGGCATAGAGGAGGTTGTGGTGGTAGGTGCAGTAGGGACAACAACACCATAGGTGGAGGCGACATGGAATGGGAGACACATGGTAGGAGGTGAGAGGGTGAGATGCGAAGGTGGGAGGGTGATATGTCAGGAGGACGATGAGTGGAGGAGAGGTGTGAGGTAGTGAGAGGTGGAGGGGAAATGGGAGATGCGACAGACAGAGGAGAGAGACTGAGTGAGAGACAGGTGTTGGCAGGAGGCAAGAGTGGTAAGCGGTCTGCTCGAAGGGGGGATAGGTGGTAAGAGGTATTGAGCGGGGGGGGCTCCGAGTTAGTGAGGAGGCACCATGTAGTGGGGGGTATGTGCTTGAAAACCTCCTGCTCGGACCCCCCCCCCTCGGTTAAAGGTAGAAGGCTCGGTGGGGTCCAACTTGGGCTAAGAATTGTATATCTAAGCGCACAGATCTCAATCGCCCAGATCTACGCGCCCAAACCATCAAGCCACCCAAAACTTAGGATAAATGCATTTTGTGGGTTTTTTCCCCCTTCTCTTCATATTTTGACCAAGGTGCCACTTCCTAAGGGAAAACCAACCCCCTTGCAAGAAAATGTGATAACACTAGGCTCCATGGGGGATAGAGACCTCCCTGCGAAGCTCTAAGAACTTCAGCTTTAATCACCTTATTGTTGGGTCGTGGAGTCAGCTATTTAAAACAAAGGGAAAATGATATTTACAATGGCATGAAGGAGCCACTCATGGATCAAACAAAAAAAAAAATCATAAAATTCCCATGAACAGGGCCACCAAAAACTTCATCACCCTCCAAATTCTACAACCTGTAAGTATTATTTGGAAATATCTCAGAAACTTTTAAGGGTCCAATCCAGAGGGATTCAAATTTACCATGCTTTCCCTTGTCTTGTTTGGGTGCATCTCATTTGATTACTAGATCTCCCAGCTGGAAATCTCCTTTACTACTCTTCCGGTCAAAAGCTTGCTTGATTTTCTGTTGATGTTCATGTGCTTTTTCCATCACCTGCTCTCTAGTCTATTTCACTTCTACCAGCTGTTGTTTTCTTCTGATCATATCATCAGGCTCTCCTTGGCAGTCCTGAAAGAATTTTTCCACAGGCAGGGCAAGCTGAAAAGGAAAGATGGCCTCAAATCCATATACAAGCTGAAAAGTAGAGACACCAAGAGACCTCTTTGTTGTCACTCTATCGGCCCACAGAGAAAATTTGAGCTTTGAATCCCATGCTTTCTTGTTGTCCTCTAGCAGTGTTTTGATAATCTTTATAAGGCTTTTGTTAGAGGATTCTACCAATCCATTCCCTTAGAGGTAATAAGGGGTTGAGTGAATTAATGCAATCTTGAACTTCTCACAAAATTTGATCAACAGTTCAGCTTTGAAAGATGTAGCATTATCAGTGATGATTATGTTCGGACAACCAAACCTTTCCATGATATCTTCCAAAAAACCTATGATTACTTTGTGAGAAGCATTCCTTGTGGGGATAGATTCTATCCATTTGGTGAAATAATCTGTTGCAGTTAAGATCCACCTGTGTTGAATGCTTGAAGATGGATGAATCTCCCCGATAAAGTCTAGGCCCCACTGTTGAAAGGGTCCTAAAGCTACCATAGGCTTCAAAGGCAAGGACTTGAGTTGTTGTTTTTCTGAGAATTTCTTGCACTTGACACAAGCCCTAATTTTAGCACAAACATCAGTGAATAGGCCAGGCCAAAAATAGCCAGCTCTGAGAATCTTGTAGGTTGTGGTTCTCCAGAAGTGATGTCCCCCACACAAACTGTCATGAAAATCAGACATGATTTTTTGGGCTTCCCATGGGTCTAAATATCTCAACAACACCCCTAGAGGATCTTTCCAATATAAAAATTGATCAATGAGGAAATATTTAATTGACCTGAGCTTTAACGCTCTTACTTTTCTTTTTTCCATGCCATCAGGAGGTTGTAGCTTCTGTAGGAAGAAAATGATGTCCCTGTACCAAGCACATTCTGCTAATGGAGGGTTGACTTGAGAACTAGTATCAGACAACTCAACTTGATGATTTTCTGAGAAAGTGTTGATAAAATTTATCCCCAAGTCTTTACAATTAGATTCAGCCAGCATCCTGGATAAACCTTGACCCTTAACCAATTTGGTGGGCCTTATCTCCAAGTCAAATTCAAGGATTTTAGCAATCCATTTGCTCCTTCTCCCATCTATGTCAAGTTGAATGAGAATCTCCTTCACAAAAGTTGAAGGGACGTAAGCAATGACCTTTGAATGAAAAACATAGACCCCGAAGGATTTGAGGGCCTTAACTAGAGCATAGGCTTGTTTTTCCATGATATCATATTTCAGCTCAGCATCTCTCAATTCCCTACTAAAAAAGGCAATGGGTTGTTCAAACCCTTCATCGTTGTTTTGCAACAAAACGGATGCCACTTTGTCAAATGAAGCAAAGGATAAAATCATAAAATCTTTGGAGTAATCAGGAATGATGAGGACAGGTGCTTCGGTCACGGCCTTCTTTATTTGATCAAAGGAATTATGAGATCCAGTGGTCCATTTTATTTTGTTTCCTTTCCTCAACATGACTGTAATTTCCTTCACAAGTTCAACGAAATTAGAAACAAACCTTCTCAGGAAATTAATCTTCCCCAAGAAAGACTGAACTTCTTTCTTGGATCTAGGAAGTGATAAGGTTTGGATGGCTTCCACCCTACTGGGATCAATCCTTACTCCCTCTGTTGATACTATGTGCCCCAGTAATTTTCCCTCCTTCATAGCGAACAATGACTTCTTGGGATTCGGGGAGAGACCATAGTTTCTATGTTTTTGGAAGACCTTTCTCAGATGATGAAAATGTTCTTTATCAATCTTGGAGAAAACTATAATGTCATCCAGATAAATGACGACAAAATTATTCCTTTCCCCAATGAAGGTGATGTCCATAGCTCTCTGGAAATTTTCTCCTGCATTCATCAATCCAAAGGGCATCTTGGCATACATGAATCTACCCCATGGAGTGGTGAAA
>ML811117.1:89991-105164 GCA_009831015.1 Picea engelmannii | reverse complement strand
GTGCCCAAACCATCGGGCCACCCAAAACTTAGGATAAGTGCATTTTATGGGTTTTTTCTCCCCTTTCTTCGTATTTTGACCAAGGTGCCACTTCCTATAGGAATATCCAAACTCCCTTGCAAGAAAATGTGATAACAGTGTACATAATTTTAGATACCCTATAAAAAATCCACCTTTTTACATTTCTGTAAATATTATCGATAAGATCGCCCATTGTTGTTGCATTGATGGCGGTTCGGGCCCAAGTGTGATGTTGAGGATTATTATGGAAGATCTAGGCTTGTCTTGTACAAATGAAAATGCCAAAAGCATGCTCTCCTATAATAGTCTACAACAAATAACCATAGGCGAGATTAAAGATGTGACCTTAGTTTTTTGCGCACACCCTAAAATAAGGACAACCCTTACTATTCAGGTAATTGATATGCCAGTAAGTAATTAATCAATCATCCTGGGAAGAGATTGGCAAGCTTTGACGGGTGGATACCTCTCACTCGATGGGAGACACTTATCCGTTCCTCAAAACAGTAAAAACATTATAGTCCTTAGAGAAGGAAGGATCTCACCTTACATAGAGAGTGTCCCACGACCTAATGTAAAGTATATCGAAGAGGACCTAGGGGTGTATTCCATATTTGTTGAGGAGGATAGAATTCCCTTGGAACAAATTGATTTAGATAATGGTATGTGACACATGCACTTTGATGGTTCATGTTCTAATGAAAGTAGCTGAGCTGGCACTATCTTGATTTCTCCTGTAGGAAAAATACATAGCTTTTCTCATAGGTTGGAGTTTGCTTGCACAAACAATTTCACTGAATTTGAAGCTTTATTATTAGGCATTGAGACCACCTATAATCTTGGTTGTGGTCACCTTTCAGTTTTTGGGGATTCCGAGGTTGTTGTGAACCTTGTACATAAAATTTGCTCTCCTAGCAACAAGTTGATGAAACAATACACCCAAACTGTTTACGCCCTTATCTTGAACCTATTATCTTTCAACATTACTCATGTCAAGAGGGAATTAAACTCAATGGTTGATCGGTTAGTTGTTTTTGCAGCCTCCCCTAATCGGCAACTTCTGTACACATACCTGATTGTACCTTTAAATCTCTATATCATCCACATATCCCCGACAATATAGAATCTTGGAAGGTTTTCCCTAACGGTGAGAACATTTGTTCTTTCATTCAAAATGAAACTCTTAATCCTAAGCAAATTATATCCATACCTAAGGGCCTGAGTCCTCTAGAGAGTTTGTTTTCATAGAGTGATGTAGGCAATAAAGAGAAATAGAAAGAATAGGAGTCAAGAAGGAAGATGGGTGAAACCATCTCCTTGAACATTGGGGCACTTGAATCTTCAAAGAATGTTAAAATAAGTTCCCAATGTCCTGATAAATAAGAAATGAAGTTTTCCGAGCTACTTGGTGGATTTCAAGATGTTTTTTGCTTGGTCTTATGAGAATATTCTTGGTTTTGATCCTGGTCTTATAAAGCATGCTATCCCCATCAAGGAAGGAATGAAACCAGTTAGGAAAAAACAAATACCTATTAACACTGCATTTAAATCAACTTTTCAAAGGGAGTTTGAAAATTTCTTAAGGGTTGGGATCATTTTTCCAGTCAAATACCCTGAATGGGTTTCCAAAGGGGTACCTGTTTCGAAGACCACTGATCATATTAGAACATGCACTAATTTTCTCACATTCAATCATACTATTATGAAAAATCCCTTCCCTCCCCCTAATATGGAAATGATTCTGCAGTAGATTGCAAGGTCACAAATGAGGCCCTTACTTGACAGTTTTTCTAGTTACAATCAAATCAAGGTCAAAAGGGTGGATAAATATAAAACCACCTTTATTACTCATTGGGGTACCTTTTCTTATGAGAATATGCCTTTTGGATTATCCAATGCAGGTGCCACCTTTCAAAGAGATGTGAAAATAGCTTTTGATGATTTGATTGGTAAGATCATTCAGATCTACCTTGATGACTTAACGATGTACTCTAAAATCTGATCAGATCATTTTCGTCATCTGAGAAAAGTTATCATGCGATGTAGGAAATTTGGAATTTATCTAAATCCTTCCAAGTCCATTTTCGGCATTACCGAGGGAAAGCTCCTTGGACACATTATCTTCGATTCAGGAATAAGCATTGATCCTGAAAGGATTGTTGTTATCCTTAATCTACCTACTCCCACTTCCAAGAAGGAGGTTCAAGATTTTATGGGGGTTATTAACTTTGTCCGTAGGTTTGTTCTAGATTTTGATATGATGGTCAAACCAATTCATAATATTCTTAAGCAAGATCGTTCTTTTTCTTGGGTAGATGATGTCAAAAATGATTTTGAATGGATTAAGAAATCAATCAGTTCTGCACCAGTTTTGGTGAAGCCAGATTTTGAGAAAGAATTCACGATATATACTAATGTCACCGAGGAAGCAGTTTATGATGTCCTCATGAAAAAATATGACCAACGTAATGAAAAACTGGTGGCTTACATGAGTCAAGGTTTGTCTGATGATGATTTTAAATATTCTTTTATTGAGAAACATGCTTTCTCTCTTGTTAAATTTGTTGAAAAGTTTTGCCACTTCATCTTTGGTAAGCATACGATTGTAAAAGTCCCTTTACCTGATGTCAATTTTTTGCTCTCAAAGACTTATCTTTCAGGGAAGCTTGCACATTGGCTTGCCAAGATCCAAGAGCGTGATTTGAATATTGTGACTTCTACCACTATCAAGGGACGTGACTTAGCCCTTCACTTAGCCCAGCATGCTGAGAATAGTGAAGAAATTGATGAAGAGGATAGTTCCCTATCAGCTCTCTTTTACATTGATAACCAGATCCTCCCTGTGTCTGAACATCCCTGGTATAATAACTTAATTTACTATTTACAAAACCAAAGATGTCCAAACAACTTAGATAGTCATCAAAGGAGAAGTCTCTGTCTTGAATCTGCAAGATACGTCATTATAGGAGACTTCTTATTTCGAAGATCTACTGATGGTGTGATACTTCGTTGTGTAAACAATGAGGACACACAGAAACTATTGCAAGAAGCTCATGGTTTTTCAAGTTTTTTCATTCATGTAGGAGGTCATTTTTCTACTAAAACCACTACTTTCAAGATTATTAGGAAGGGATATTATTCGCCTTCGATCTTTCGTGACTCTTATGTTTTTTTGAGATATTGTTACAAGTGCCAAAATTTTGTAGGGAAAGAACGCCTTTCATCCATGCCATTACAACCTTTCCTCCCAAAATTTCCCTTTTCAAAGTGGGGATTGGATTTTATTAGTCCTACTAATCCTCTGTCTTCAGTAGGACAAGTTTTTATTTTGACAACCACGGACTATTTTACAAAATGGGTTGAAGTTGTCCCACTTAAGCATTCAACAGGTGATCAGTTAATTTCTTTCCTTGAAAATAATTTTTTTTCCAGATTTGGTCTTCCATTGGAAATTATTACAAACAATGGTCTCGCTTTCATTTATGCTAAGTTGACCCAATTTTTAGCTAAGTTGGGGGTTAAACATTTCACCTCGTCAGCTTATTATCCCCAAGGAAATGGGCAAGTTGAGTCTACCAACAAAAATCTTGTAAGAATCGTCAAAAGGCTCATCGAAGATAAGCCTCATCAGTGGCACACCCTCCTCACTTATGTTCTTTGGGAAGATTGAACTACCATCAAGGTAAGCACCAGTTGCACTCCTTTCTAGCTTTCTTATGGTCAAGAAGCCCTCCTGCCAACTGAGATTAAACTTTCTTCCTTAAGGTTGATGCTACATATCTAAGAATTAAATTCTTCTGATGTTTCTCAATGGATAAACGCACTCCTATCCTTGGAAGAGCAGAGGATGTTTGCTTTGGATAACATTAAAAGGAGATATCAAATTGTTAAGAAATATTTCAACTAGGGTGTCAAGACTATCAAATTTAAAGTCAATGAAAAGGTATTGTTGTGGGATTCAACTCACGTTGATAGAGGAAGGCATTCAAAATTCCAAAAACTATGGCTGGGTCCTTTCAAGATCGCTTTTGTCTTAGGTACTAACTCTTACATTCTAAAAGATTTACAAGAGCAGTCATTTTCCTACAGCACTAATGGTTCTCACTTGAAGCATTACGTGGAACGAACTTGAAAGGTTCTAACGTTGTTTGGATTTCTGTATATTAAGAGTCTAGTTATGCTTTCAGTTTTTCACTATTTTTCTTTTCTACCTTACAGTAGTTTGTTTTTTCTTTCTGTTTTAAAAACATTTCCTACTACTTTTGCATTTCTATCATTTTATTTCTGTTGATTTGAATTTTGCAATTTTATTTCTGTGATGATTTTATTGTTTCCCATATTTTAGTTGATTTTGGTAAGATTAAGATGTTGGACCAGTTCTGCCACAGTGACACTCCTACAAGATATTGTTGGTCAATAACAATCAAGCTTACACAGCTATTACGATGTTTCCTCTGAAAACACACTTGAATTTGTTATCTGCTTTCACTATTGTCTTATAAAGAAATTGGTTACTCCCCACTTATGTTTTCCATTTCTTCGTCCATTTGAGATTCAAAAGAGCAAATCCATAATTTTCTCCTTGAAGAAAAGAGAAGATGCTGGTTGAATGAATATGCATACAGGGATAAACCCCCTCATACTTAACATTTTTCATGAGTTATTACCAAATTCTCGGTCATTTTTCCATTAAATCCACTCACTTCCCCCTGATGCATAATCTTCCTGGTTATATCTTCTTGACCTATTTTTCTTGGTCTACGAAAGCATGAGTTCTAAGTTCTAAATTTGTTAAGACAAATTTCCCTGTGGAGTCATCGGTTTGTTGACGATAAAAATCGTAACAAGGATTTTTCTGCAAAGTATTGCTAAAACCTATTAATTATAATATAAATGATATATATAATACTAGTAGGTGAGACCAACTTGTAGATCGAAGGATCAGATCTAGTTCTCATTTGATGTTTTACCGATGTTCAATAGTGCTTACAGGTTTGAGCATGTTCAATGATTGGTCCTATTCAGGACAAATGGATGAGGGATAATGCATGTTATGTGTTGGTTATGTTTCTCAAGGATCTAATGTCAGGTTAAAATGGCTTATGATATCTATTGTTACCTTGCTATTTACTCCTTAAATTATTATTGTGACACCTGCAAAAGATACATGTTAGTAACAAAAAATAAGAGAAATTGAAAAGAAAAAATAGCTATTGAAAAGAAATAAAGCAATATGAAAAAAATCCAAAAGAGAGGAACTATGCTACTATGCTATAGGACGTTGCACTATGCATTTGAAGTTAAGGGAAATGGTGTTAATCCAAACTAGAAATGTAAAATGGCTATGTGATATATTGAGTCATGTGAAGGCGTGTTTCATACGTGTTATTCGTTGGAAATGGTTATATGGTGGCGCATTTTGGATGTTGGTTTCGATGCATTGTTTAATTGAATGAATTAATGGAATGTGTGGTTGGCACGTACTAAGTGATTAAATGAGTAAGGGATGGAAGCGACGTGAATTTACTACACATCACTCCATACCCCTCCCATTGGGTGTCACCCTAACTTGGTTATTGTTCAACTGTGTTTTGTTGTGGTTAAGCTCTGACTTTCAAGCAAAGGAAGAACCGCTCGACCAAGCTCGTGTTTTAAGGATTTTGGTTATAGGAATGAGATTTTCAAGCAAAAGGTTGAAAACCAAGGCCCACCAGGATCTTGACAAAGGGAAAGCCACTACTGCCCCTTCCTCACCTTCAAATGATTCTAATGAATCTTTGTCCTCCTGCATGCATTTGAGGGACGATTTCTCTCATTTGATCGGCGAGATTAGGCCTAAAGGCTCCACACAGCCTAAGGAAAATTCGGAGAGATTAAAAGGTGATAACAGCAACAGGGCAACGATTGCCTCATAGACTGGAAAATATGGATTTTAAGTTGCTTTTATTTATTAATTGTTCAAGACAGTTGAATTCAGTTGTTTTTTTGGACAGCATGTCTTTTGGATATATTGGTAATATATTTTGGAAACAAATGCAAATATCATTGAGATAAATTGTCTAACATGAATGTGATGATGGGAGTCACAATGAGAGATGTTTGTTAAATTAACTAGTTGTGTTATGATTGTTAAAAGCTAAAGGGAGTCAAAAGGGGTCCCACAAACTAGTTATTATTTATTTAAAACCCTTATTATCATTTATTACTTTTCCCCCTAACTAAAAAGTTGGTTGATTTTTTAGTTAACTTAACTAATGAAGTAGTTCAACTACTTCAACCAATTCTAATTTGTTTAAAGGCAAAAGGAAAGAGAGGAACAAGAAGAGGGTAGAAGGAGAAGCATGTTAAGGTTTTCTCTTTGATTTTGTGTTGAGATAGTTCAGTTTTCATTCATTCCTTAATTGATCATAATCCTAATTCTTTTTTATGATAGCAGGGTCTTATTGTAGACAGAAATATTCAAGGATGAATTACATCATTCAGACACTTGTTTTTCAGAGGTGTTGATCTATCTTTGATAGTCTGTGTAGACTTGTTTGTTTGTGAATTAGTTTTCATGACTGACAAAGGCTATTGTGCAGAGTTGAGTGGGAAGAAATCTGTGGCAAGTTGATCCAGCTTTTAGAGCTCAGTTTTTTATTTTGTGTCAGAGGTCCTTTTGTATGTTTCATCAGGGACGTCTAAGTTTGACTTTGGTCCAAAACTTCTTCATGAAATTTTGTAAAGAGAATGACTCTTTGATGAATTGGAATGAAATAAAGGATTTCTTTATGTCTCATCTATCGTGATTATCATCTTGATGTCTTTACTTCTGTCTCAAAATTTATTTTAGCAATTGTTATATTCAGAAAATCATATAAATAATGAATTTTCCAGCAAGATTTTATTTATAAAAAGACTAGCCTAAGCACTTGTAATCAATACTCGTGAGTTAGGATATCATTTTTTATGGCTATAAACATAGGGTGACATTCCCGCCTATTCTTCTTTAGCCAAGAAGAATCTCAAAATGCTTGAGTAAGATCATTTCATATCTTTTCCTCAACATTTATTTGGCACCTATACTGGGGAGATCTTCAATATCTCTCTGGTTAATTTTTATACTCGATTATCATCGAATACATCTATTTTTCTGATATTGATTCTTTGATTGTTTTTATTTCTTAATGATTGTGCATGTTGCAAGGCAGCCCAATGTTGAGCCTGGTCTTCAAGATTAGACCAGCATTGCTTTGAACCTGTTTAACACCATTTTAGACATTTCCAATACTCGTGTTGAGCTTAATCATTCATGGGAAGCAATTGAATGAGATATTAGTGCCCAAGAACGTTGGGAAGCTAGATGTAGACAGCCTAGAAATCAGCAGTAACCTTATTGTTCCTTCAGTTTTGGGCTTTCTTTCATGTCCCTAGACTCTCGTGTCTCTAGAAGAATAAGAGGCTTATAACCCAAAATTAATCCTATTGTTGAAATAGGAAGACGAAAAGTTGTGTTGTCTACCCAACAAAGTGCTCTAAGGAGGACTTTGTCTGATTCATCCAGTTCATCTTTCTTTCCCTCACCTATCATCCACAAGATGGCATCTAGTGGTGGCTCTGGTGGCACTGGAAGTGCTTCCTCTTCTCAGTATTCATCTTCATCAATGATTGGTAGCTTATATAGCCACCATATCCCTGTCCAGTCTACCAAAAATCCCACCAAAGTCATTAAAAAGTATGGACTTTTCTAGATTGAAGAATACACCACAACCACACCGTGGCATGTCTCATGTCCTCTTAAGGTAGCACCTGCTACTCGTCCACTTCCTAAATTCAAAGAGAATATCCATAGGTTTTTGGGAAATAACATTGTCACTACAAATGAACAACTAGTTCCATTTTCTACTCTTTGTCACAACATAGGGGCCAATGACAACGATACTTGCATGTGCTTATTCGTCAATTCCTTCAAGGGAAAGGATGCAGTCGATTTCTTTAACATTCCTCCTAAGATTTTGTCTACTTGAGAGGAGTTAATCTATTGGTTCAGATCCATTTATGGGCAATCTAAAAGCCCATCCGAGAAGTTACCAAAATAAAATAACATCGCCTATAAGTATGGAGAGACCATCAGGTCCTTCAACTTGTGTTTCACTTAGTTATACAATTAGATCCATGAACTCATTCGACCTCAGAACCAAGTTGTTTTCATACATTACTAAAATGCATTACCTTCCCCCTACCATCATAGGCTTGAGGAAAAATCCATTGATAATATCGGTTCCACTCTGCATACTTGTTTAGAGTATGAAGAACAGCTTGAAAGAACAGGTCTTCCTCAGGGAGAATCGTTTAAACAAACATACATGTTTGCCCTCTTATATCTAGTACAAGATATGAACAATCGTATGATAGTGTATGAGTGAAAGGAGATTGTCTCCCCTCTCACCCTTCGAGCTTCATCCTCTTATGCACCTCCCTTTAGAAACCCAATTGAAAATAATTTTCAGCCTAAAGCTATCTTGCCTCGAAGTTGGTGTAACTTTTGTGAGGAACACCACAAGGAGCCACATGTGAAGTAAGGAAGAGTGCCAGAGATAAGATCTTTGGTAAAACACCAGAAACTACTATCGCTTTCCTAGATTTTTCAGAGCCAGAAGATGTCATGATCATTAATACTAGGAAAAAATCCTATGCTCTCAAGGGCAAATTTGATCCTCCCCACAATACTTCTAGCTCGAGAAAATCCTCATTCGTTGCTACTGTTCAGGTACCTAAGGTTCCTGACAGTCAAGGAACAAATTCCCCTCTCCCCTCTTCCAAGTACAATATCTTGAATCAGTTGGCCAACATCAAAGTAGATGCAACCCTTCTAGACATGGTTGTCATCCCTGCACAACAGATGCATCTAAAACAATTCATGGAAGGAAAAGCTTATGTTGTATCCTATCTCTCTGAAGAGGTGAATGAAGAGGATTCATCTATAAATAAAGTAGGTGTATGTTAGCACTAGAAGTCACCCTCTGATTGCAGAGAAGGTAAGCCCAGTACCCATCAGTTTGTATGTCACAATAAATAAGTTTAAAGAGGTCGAATGGGTGCAAACTCAGGATAATATCGTTTCAACTCAGAAAATTGGACCAACATGAACCCACAAATGAGGTCTTGATTCAACTTTAGTCAGTAAGTTGTAGTAAGGGTGATCAGGAGGAGGAATTTAAGGAGAAAATGAAAATTTCTGCTCTCGACAACAGGTCTTCCAGCAGCCTAAAGAAGGAAAACACAGAAAACAAGATCTTCTTGGATTCAGAGTTGAGGAAACTGAAAACGCTATAACCAGGCTATAATCCAACATCCATTACAACTCAATCATAAACATCCATGTGAATATTTAAATCATGAACATTCAGTCTCAGAGGCAATAAAGCATGGAAATAGGAAGTTGACTTTCATTAAACTAGAAGTCTCAGATCGAATTACATAACATATAACCAGAGTGCTTTCTGAAAAATTTACAATGTGGGAGTGTAGCTCAACCATCAACACTCAAAAAATAACAAACTGCCTACATATACTCAGAAAAAATTGCAACTATAATCAAAGCTTTGAGTCGACGAGCTCCCTGTCAAACTGAACATGCACGCGATCGTCTAGTAGACTGTGCATACAGTCTTTTATCATACCACCCATGCAGCTCCCTATCAGACGCAATATCAAGAAATTGGAACTAACAGCCTGCTTTTGCGATCTACCCCTCTCTGACCTTATATTTAATGAAGGGGACGATGTCTCAACCACCTTCCTTGTTTTCATTAACTACTTCATCGGGATCGAAGTGGGCAAAATTCAAACATGACACTTGTTATTGTGACTGGTCTTTGGATGTTGATTGTGGTGACTTATGATTCATTGGCCTTCCACAGAGATATTTGCAGGCATATGTGGACATTGATGGGGAGGATCTGGCGAGATGATCGGTGCAAGCTCAGTAGGCTACAATACATGCTCAGTGGCCAGGTGGAAAGACGTGATAGCAGAGGATGATTGGGATAGCGTGGGCGTCGAAATGTGGGCATTGAGGTGTGATGGGATGGAGGTGATGTGGCATGGGAAGGTGATGAGGAGGCATAGGGGAGGCTTCGGTGGTAGGCACAGTAGGGAAAACAACACCACAAGTGGAGGCGACATGGAGTGGGAGACACATGGCAGGAGGTGAGAAGCTCAGATGCGAAGGTGGGACGGTGATATGTCAGGAGGACGATGAGTGGAGGAGAGGTGTGAGGTAGTGAGAGGTGGAGGGGAAACGAAAGATGCGATAGACAGAGGAGAGAGACTGAGTGGGAGACAGGTGTTGGCAGGAGGAGAGAGTGGGAAGCGGAGGGTGGTAAGCGCTCTGCTCAAAGGGGGGGTTAGGTGGTAAGAGGTATTGAGTGGGGGGGGTCCAAGTTAGCGAGGAGGCACCACGTAGTGGGGGGATGCGCTTGAAAACCACCTACTTGTACCCCCCCCCCTAGTTAAATGTAGAAGGATCAAAGGGGTCTGACTTGGGCTGAGAACGGTAGATCTAAGAAGGCAGATCTCGGCCGCCCAGATCTACACGCCCCTTAGCATGACGCACCCAAACCATCAGGCCATCCAAAACTTAGGATAAATGTATTTTATGGGTCTTTTCCCCCCTCTCTTTGTATTTTGACCAAGGTTCCACTTCTTAAGGGAAAACCAATCCCCCTTGCAAGAAAATGTGATAACATTAAGCTCCATGGGGGATAGAGACGTCCTTGCGAGGCTCTAAGAACTTCAACTTCAGTCGCCTTATTGTTCAGTCATGGAGTCAACTATTTAAAACAAAGGGAAAATTATATTTACAATGGCATGAAGGAGCCACTCATGGATCAAACAAAAAATGTTTTTAGAAAATGCGCATTAACAAGGCCACCAAAAACTTCATCACCCTCCAAATTCTACAACCTGTAAGTATTATTTGGAAATTTCTCGGAAACTTTGAAGGGTCCAATCCAGAGGGATTCAAATTTACCACGCTTGCCCTTGTCTTGTTTGGGTGCATCCCATTTGAGTACTAAATCTCCCAACTAGAAATCTATTTTGCTTCTCTTCCAGTCAAAAGCTTGCTTGATTTTTTGTTAATGTTCATGCACTTTTTCCATCACCTGTTGTCTAGTCTGTTGCACTTCTACCAGCTGTTGTATTCTTTTGATCATATCATCAGGATCTCCTTGGCAGTCCTGAAATAATTTTGTCATAGAAAGGGCAAGTTGAGAAGGAAAGATGGCCTCAACTCCGTATACAAGATGAAAAGGAGAGACATCAAGAGACCTCTTTGTTGTCACTCTATCATCCCATAGAGCAAATTTGAGCTTTGAATCCCATGCTTTCTTGTTGTCCTCTAGCAGTATTTTGATAATATTTATAAGGATTTTGTAAGAGGATTATACCAATCCATTCCCTTGTGGGTAATAAGAGGTTGAGTGAATTAATGCAATCCCGAACTGCTCACAAAATTTGATCAACAATTCAGCTTTGAAAGATGCATCATTATCAGTGATGATTATGTTCGAACAACCAAACCTTGCCATGATATCTTCCAGAAAACCTATGATTACTTTGTGAGAAGCACTCCTTGTGGGGATAGATTCTATCCATTTGGTGAAATAATCTGTTGCAGAGCTATTAGGAACACGGTTTTCTCCCGCAGCAACTCTAACAGGAGGAGGAGTCATAAAGTCAGGGGTGGGAAAACCTCCTAAGGTCTTGGACCAGAGCCACGATACAACTTCAGGAGAGATAGGAGCGTCGAAACTTTCTCCTTCCAAACTGAGGCCAGGAGAGGAGAAATCAGTAAGAAAACTCCCAAAATTTAAAGTTATGGAAACTCCAGCAGATGGGATAACAAGAGAAAAAGAAACAAAACTGGAGTTTCTGAAGGTGGATTATGAAAATTACCAGAATCACCTAGTTCAGAAGTTGAAGTACCTTATTGAGGGGTCTTTCCTTTTATGATAATTTTCTCTAGGTCAACTTTAGGTGTGGTTAGAGGCAGTTGTGAGTGAGACCTCATGTGTCTACCTTTCGGAGACAGCTTACTAGTGGAGTCATCACAATGGAGTCGCCAGGTGCATTCGCAATCTCAATGGTTCTGATATCTGATGCACCCTTAGAATCAGAAGATCATTGTCATTTTATCATGGGGAAAAGTCTTAAATTCGTCTCCGGCAGTGGCACCAGAAGTGTTAATACTAGAAGTCACCCTCCGAATGCAGAGAAGGTAAGCCCAGTACCCATCAATTTGTATGTCACAATAAATATGTCACAATAAATAAGTTTGAATGGGTGTAGACTCAGGATAATATCATTTTAACTCAGAAAACTGGACTAGAATGCACCCACAAATGAGGTCTTGATTAAAATTTAGTCAGTAAGTTTTAGTAAGGGATATCAGGAGGAGGAAGTTAAGGAGAAAATGAAAAGGTATGCTCTGGACAACAGGTCTTCCAGCAGCCTAAAGAGGGAAAACAAGATCTTCCTTGATTTGGAGTTGAGGAAACTGAAAAACGTTATAACTGAGCTACAATCCAACATCCATTACAACTCAGTCATAAACATCCATGTGAATATTTCAATCATGAACATTCAATCTCAGAGGCAATAAAGCATGGAAACAGGAAGCTAACTTTCATTAAACCAGAACTCTCAGATCAAATTACATAACCATATAACCAAAGTGCTTTGTGAAAACTTTACAATGCAGGAGCGTAGCTTAACCATCGACACTCACAAAATAACAAGACTTCCTACATATACTCAGAACAACACACAACGATAGTCAAAGCTTTGAGTCGGTGAGCTCCCTGTCAGACTAAACATGCACGTGATCTTCTAGTAGACTGTGCATGCAGTATTTTGTCAGACCACCCATGCAGCTCCCTGTCAAATGATATCTTGAGAAAATGAAATTGACAGCCTGCTTCTGTGATCTGTCCCTCTCTGACCTTCTACTTAAGGAAGGGGATGATGTCTCAACCACCTTCCTTGTTTTCATTAACTGCTTCATCGGGATCAGAGGGGGCAGAAGTCAAACGGGGCACCTGTCACTGTGACTATTCTTTGGATGTTGATTGTGGTGACTTGTGCTTTGCTAGTATTCCATGGAGATATTTGAAATAGGACATGGATGTTGATGGGAAGGAGATGACGAGATGATTGGTGTGGGCTCAAAATGCTACAAAACATGCTCGGCAGTGAGGTGGAAAGAAATGATAGCGAAGGATGATCGGGACAGCGTGGGCCTTGGAATGCGGGCGCTGAGGTGTGATAGGACAGAGGTGATGTGGCATGGGAAGGTGATGAGGAGGCATAGGAGAGGCTACAGTGGTAGTTGCAGTAGGGACAACAACACCACCGGTGGAGGCAGCATGGAGTGGGAGACACATGGCAGGAGGTGAGAGGGTGAGATGCGAAGGCGGGATGGTGATATGTTGGGAGGATGATGAGTGGAGGAGAGGTGTGAGGTAGCAAGAGGTGGAGGGGAAATAGAAGATGCGACAAAAAGAGGAGAGAGACTGAGTGGGAGGAAGGTGTTGGCAGGAGGTGAGAGTGCTAAGCGGTATGCTTGGAGGGGGGGTAGGTAGTAAGAGGTATGGAGCAGGGGGGGTGGGGTCTAAGTTAGCGAGGAGGTACCACGTAGTGGGAGGGGTGTGCTTGAAAACCACCTGCTCGGACCCCCCCCCGGTTAAAGGTAGAAGGCTCGGGGGGTTTGACTTACGCTGAGCATCATAGATCTGAGTGCGCAGATCTTGGCCGCCCAGATCTACGCACCCCTTAGCATGATGTGCCCAAAGCATAGGGCCACCCAAAACTTAGGATAAATGAATTTTGTGGGTTTTTGCCCCCCTCTCTTCATATTTTGACCAAGGTTCCACTTCCTAAGGGAAATCCAAACCCCCTTGAAAGAAAATGTGATAACAGTGTACATAACTTTAGATACCCTGTAAAAAATCCCCCTTTTTATATTTATGTAAATATTATGGATAAAATCGCCCATTGTTGCCGCATTGATGGTAGTTCGGGCCCAAGTGTGATGTTGAGTATTATTATGGAAGAGCTAGGCTTGTATTGTACAAATGAAAATGCCAGAAGCATGCTCTCCTATAATAGTCTACAACAAACAACCATAGGCGAGATTAAAGATGTGACCTTAGTTTTTTGCACAGACCCTGAAATAAGGACAACCCTTAGTATTCAGGTAATTGATATGCCAGTAAGCAATTAATCAATCATCCTGGGAAGAGATTGGTAAGATTTGACGAGTGGATACCTCTCACTCAATGGGAGACACTTATTCATTCCTCAGAACAGTAAAAACATTATAGTCCTTAGAGAAGGAAGGATCTCACCTTACATAGAGAGTGTCCCACAGCCTAATGTAAAGTATATCGAAGAGGACCTAGGGGTCTATTCCATATTTATTGAGGAGGATAACATTCCCTTGGAACAAATTGATTTAAATAATGGTATGTGGCACATGCACTTTGACGGTTCATGCTCTAATGAAGGTAACGGAGTTGGCATTATCTCGATTTCTCCTGTAGGAAAAATACATAACTTTTCTCATAGGTTGGAGTTTGCTTGCACCAACAATGTCACCAAATTCGAAGCTTTATTATTAGGCATTGAGAATGCCTATAATCTTGGTTGTGGTCACCTTTCAGTTTTTGAGGATTCCAAGCTTGTTGTGAACCTTGTACATAAACTTTGCTCTCCTAGCAACAAGTTGATGAAACGATGCACCCAAACTGTTTGGGCACTTATCTCGAACCTATTATCTTTCAATCTCTATATCGTCCACATATCCCCAACAATATAGAATCTTGGAAGGTTTTCCCTAACGGAGAGAGCATTTGTGCTTTCATTCAAAATGAACCTCGTAATCCTAAGGGAATTATATCCATAGAAGACAACAAGATTCCTAAGGGCCTGACTCGTCTAGAGAGTTTGTTTCATCGAGTGATGTATGAAATAAAGTGAAACAGAAACAAGAGGAGTCAAGAAGGAAGGTGGGTGAAACCATCTCCTTGAACATTGGGGCACTCAAATCTTCAAAGAATGTTAAAATAAGTGTCCAATGTTCTGATAAAGAAGAAATGAAGTTTGCCAAG
>ML811117.1:62317-77179 GCA_009831015.1 Picea engelmannii | reverse complement strand
CTTCAATTTCTGCAATTCTTCAATTCTTGGAGTACTCTGATCCTGTAGATAATATTACTCAATGTATTCTCTAAAACTCCTCCAATTTTCACTCCTTGAATCCTCCCCAAAAGGAGGTTATAGAAAGAATGGTAGACTTTATTCAATTCTGGTCTATTCATAAGACCCAACTTGTACAGCATGCCTCGTGATCAATATTTAACATACGATTCTGAAACTCACACATAAGAAACTACAGTCCGTACTCTTTCCAATGGAAGTGGTCCCACTTCATTTGGATTATGTATGAAGAAGTTATGATTGTTTTACCCGAAACACTTGTTTATTGACTAGCTTCAGGACTGGTCATAAACCCTATCTTCCACAGAGTGTATCTCCATAATTGTAGTGAACAAAGAGATGAAATTTTTACCAGAGGTACCTTTATATGTCTTCTCAATACCATAGTGATTTCACCATCTGGATCGTTCTAGAAAAAAAGTTATAGCAAAAATGGTAAGATGACCTGAAAATAACATACCTTAGAACACATCACCAAAAGACTTCATCCTCCCTTGAAATCTGGCCTTCTTTACTTATGATTTCCTCTAAAATTCAACTGGTATCAAAATGAATGTATAATGATGTTTATTTATACCATTTATGTCACTTCATTTTAACATTAGGGCCGACCTGACACTTTCTTATTTTGTAATTCTTTTCTTTAATTATTTCCAGGGCCTACATGTACTTCCTTCTTCAATTCACTTTTTCATCTTCAAAAATTCATTTCTCCTCAACCATGAGGATCCATGTGACGTGACATATACCACTAGAAACAACATGATGTATATTATCCTTTCATGGGTGTTTTATATGCATGTGCATTTTCCTTCATGTCCAAATACCTTTATCAATCTTGCAGTCCAAAACCCATGATTAGGGTTGACATCAATGACAACAACCAATATTCCAACAAAGAAGACACCACCTGTATGAGTTTCACCAAGCCCGATCATGGTTCTGACAAGTTTAAATAGGTGCCTATGTGTTAATAACACTTTGTTCTCTTCATACATGATATAGTTTTGTGGCTCATTTCCTTTAAAAGGAAGTATGTCCATGATTTTAAAAAGGCGACTGTGTATATTTAAATCGAGCCTGATTGTTGATTAGAAGACAGTGATTGTTGATTGTTTTTCTTGGGTGTATTATTGTTTCTTTACCAAATATGAATGTTCTGGCATAGCTAACAGATATTCCTGGGTATAATTTAGTTATGTTCTCTTCATATGTCGTATGGGAATCATCGTGCAGACTATCAATTGTTTTAAAAAGAAGTCTATATATAGAGAGATAGATAAATAGATAGATGCAAACAGAGATCATGCTCGGGGTTATGTTTTGGGGTCTATTATCCCCGATTTCTAGGGATAACTAGGAGATCATGTCTCGAGGCCCATAGGTCCTAGACATGGAGTACCGAGAGCAGGATTGACTTGAGCATGGCCCTGGAGGGCCCATCTTTCTTCTTCTTCATCAGACTTGTCCTGTCAGGAGCAGCAGCATCCATCACCTTCGGCTTGGACTTGTATCGGAGGAGACTCTTGCTCCATGAGGTAATTGGTCCAGGTATCATGGTATGTGTCATGTTTGATCATTATAACTTTCAGATATATGCATCAGATTCCTTTCATTTTTTACGACTGCTTGGATCTTACACTAACCCACTTGACCATGGTTGGGGGAATTAACGGGGTGCCCTAGCAAGCCTATATCCATAGGTTTTGGTTAGCCACCAGGGGGGATTTTGAAGATCCATCGTTTGCTCCCACCATATTATCATCTTTACATCTTATCTTTCATTCGTCTATCCCATTCCCCTAGTCCGGACATTAGGATGACTTATTTGTGGGGTTACACTTTATCCTGTGGGAAGAATGGGCTAAAGGCCCAGGGGGTGAAAGCAGCTGGTAAAAGATAAAAGACATAGAAAATAAAACCTAGATATGCCTCACCTAGGGATCCCCGAGAAGGAAATAAAAAGCCTCTCGATAAGAAACAAGAGGGACCCGAAGAAAAATAATAAAACAAGACCTAGCCAAGAGGATGGGGGGTCTCATCATGAGCCATCCCATTATGTTCATAGGTACCTAGCAGTATGACATTGCCATTGTCTGGTTACCATGCCAGGGCAGTGACCTTTGGTTGCATGGCCAAGGGAAAGGGGGTCTCATCACGATCCATCCTTATCATCTCTGTGAAAGTACTGTGGGTAACACTGTCAGCTCTGGTCACCATGCCAAGGCAATGTCCTCTAGTTAGACCTTGAAATAAAAAGAAAGAATAAAGGCAATAAAGGGCTTGGAAAGAATTGCATCCATGACAGGTACAGCTCGCCTCCTACAAAGGCACCCACGGACAATATTCACCCCTGTCTTTCACTATGTCTGGACATCCTTAAACCACACCACCTCGTATTACATGGCTTCGATGATATCCTTTGGGAACTTTCCCTTTCTTATGGATGTTGGCCCAATGGGGCACTTTGTCTTTTTCTTCAGCTTTTTATAGTAGGTCATTGTAATGTCTTTGAGCTATTAGATGATATGCTAGGGATTTTATGCATGCATTTGATAAAATTAATGATGAAATGTGATTGACATTGCTATGATCTCGAAGACTAATGAGCCCATGGAGGGTGAAGTTTTTGATGTGCAGGACCATGCCCGACGGATAGGTACCAGGTGGACCGGTACACATGGGGAGATGATTAGTTCAGACCTCCATGGGGCTGAAGAGCCCATTATATGGTTGTTGGGACCTCATCAGGGGTAGAGACAGGACAGTGATTGGTCGAGCCTTTGAACGGGAGAAGAAGAAGGACATTTTCATCCAGGACGCCTTGGCTAAGCCCATCCCTAGGGGGTTGACCCACTGCAGGTGGAATGTGTCATTCTGATGGCCCAGGACGTCATCTAGGAGCCCTTGACATCACCTCTAGTGTATGGCGCCTTGACAGAGAATTTTGGCAGGTGTGGCAGAGTTTGGAGGCCCAAAGAGGGCCAACGTTTGTCATCCAGTGCTATGTCTTGCCCTAAAAAGGGCCAACGTCTCCCTCAAAAGGGTTGGACATCTTGCTTATTGCTCATTTAGGGTTTTATTTAGCAGTTTAATGTAAAACAGTATGATTTTTGGTTATTAGCCTTGTCGACTATTTTTAATGACCTAATTTTAATTAAAGGTCATTGGATGATATAAATTGAGGATGTTTTCCCTCATTTTGACATAACACAATTTACTCACACTTGTGAGGTCTGATTTTTGCGCCCTTCTTGGGTAGATTTGTTGTCTAAGTGAGGCGCACTTGCTATTGGAAGGATATTTTTGGCATTTTATGGCATTTCTGTCAAGGAAGGTTTACAACTAGGGTTTTCTTATGCTTGTCTTCATGATATGTAAGTAAATTTTCTTGCAAAACTTCTTAAATGAATGGTTGTAGGTGTAATTTCTTGCATTTTCTTATTATATTGTTGATTTAAAACCCTAGGTAACAAGCACACAAGTAGGTCATTGTTACATGTCCCCTTAGAGAGAGATTTTTTCAGCCATTGAAGGAAAGAGATAGAGCCTAGCCTTTACTACACTTATCTTGCTTCTTCCTTAGAGCTAGCGTTGAAGTTTATAGGTTGAAAGAAGGAGACGTCCTAGGCCTAGGTTACCTACACCTAGGGTTTTCACCTTCTAGGGTTTGAAAGCCTTGTCCTTGCAACACTTTCTCCCTTAGACTTATTCTTTATGCTAGTCGTTTTGCCAAGTTGACCTAAAGAAGGAGGAAAGAGCATGAGGCCTTGCTTAAGCAACACCGGAGTGAGCCTCTTTCCCCTTGGGTTTTGATTCTAGGGCCTTGCCTTTGCAACACTCTAGAACCCTTCCCTCTAGTCTTTAAGCCTTCATCCTTTCAAGACCTTGTGCCCTTATCTTTTGACTCCATATACCCTTAGGAACTGATATTTGACCTCCAACGTTGAAGTTCTAGTGTACAAAACTATTTTCAAAACTTTATGTTTTGAAACCCTAACTAACCAAACTAACCTAATTAGGGTTGACGTCATAGTTGGTTATCTCATCTTGATGTAGCAAAAGTTGAATATAAGCAATTAAGTGATGATTTCAAGCATTTATTGAGCAAATTGTTGATTGGATATATTGTTGGCTTAATCATCTTGATAGATATTGATGAATTGATTCTCTTTCATGGTTAATTGACAAAAAGTTGACTTCATCTTGTATCTATTACCTTATATTGCTTATTGAATAATATCAGATAGTTATTGAAGTACTAACCCTTTGAGTTATAGCCTACATATATATATTGTGTTGTTGTTGTCTTGTTCTGGGAAGGTGTTTTCAATAGGGCATACACTTCATTTATTGGCTGATTAGCCGGACTATCTGAACTTAGGTGGTAACCTGTGAGGAGGAAACTTTAACCTTGCTTTATACTTTAGCCTCTTCAAAACCCCAGGTTATCGGGGACGTCTCCCCTGGGCTAACCTCCCTAAATAGAAAGAACCTCCCCATCGAGGTGACATTGGGTGGGGAAGGTTCATGTTACGCCAGTTTGATCTCTACCCTTTAGCCTATGACCTAAACTACAAACTGAGTGATAACAAGGTCGATTGTTGTTGTCGATCCATGATTGTTGTGCATATTTCGTTTATTTTAAAAAGGAAAGAGATCAGCGTTGGTATATACAGTATTGTTGAATTAGAAATGTTGCATAAGTCATGATACACAGACTGTTATTAATTAAATATTTCTGGAAAAATTGAATATTATTATTGAGACAGCAAGCAGTTTGATGCATTTGAGAAATAGTGCATGTTTTGGTCTTGGAAGTGGATGCTTTTGGGATTAAATTGAAACAGAGTTATGATAGTTGACTGATTTAATTTATTTTATGAAAAATATCCATCTAATTCCATTTCATTTTCTCACTTTTTCGCTCATTACAAATCCCCTCACGATCCCAAATTCATTTTTCACCCCCTGTTCACTAAAATTAAATTAAAACTATGTATGACAGCGATTAAAAAAAATAAACAGAGATAGATGACAGCTAATATGTTTTGGTTATTGTTAAACAGTTAATTGTTTAATGAATTGTTGAGTAGTAATCATGTTCTCACACTCGGTCATGATATCACTTTTTCGATCAATACAATCCCCTCATATACCCCTAGACCCTACTTCACCCCCTGCTCATTGACAATTATTAAATGAATTTTATGGATTGGATTGCATGGATCCGATGTGATTGTTGAACCAAACTTTGTTTCATATTAAGAGAATGTCATGTATGGTCTGTTTAAGAAGCTATTTGTTAATAATTGTTGCATATAGGATGAGCTTTTTCAGTAGAGGAATTCATGGCTAAAATAATAGGGGCAGAGGGAATTGCAACAGAGGGCCTAGAAGGCCAGATTCTCAATACATTTCGATGCAGATCCTCAATATTTAAACCAGCTCTTTCAAGCTGAATTTTTCAGTTGGATTGGACAAGGGATAGTCCATCCTAGGCCAGAGAGGCCTCCCCTCCAGCCCCAGCATGTCCCGAGTAGCCTTGTGCCCCCTCATGTTTCTTTTCAACCTGAAGTTCTCGAAAATGACAGACGGTAGGAGATTTTTCACCCCGCAATCTCCTACCATCCTAGCTGGGCAAATTTCTCTTTACCTCCTCCTCCTCCACCTATTAACCCAAATGTTCAGATTGTCCATGCACACTCACCTGTAGATTCCTCCCACACAAGCAAAAGACTTAAAATTGAAGCCCACCATATGCATGATAAAGGAAAAGTTGTTGTTGCCCCCTCCTCTCCTTCAAGTGATTCATCCAAATCTGTATCATCACATATGCACTTGAGAGATGACTGCTCGCATGTCATCAGTGAGATGAAGCCTCAAGGTTCTACACAGCCTAAGGCTAATTCAAGGAAGTCAAAAGGGGATAGTAGCAACAAAGGAAAAATTGCCTCTCAAAGTGGCAAATATGGTTTTTTATTATGTTTTATTATTGTATTATTGAGGATAGTGGACTGCTGAAGGTTTTTGGACAACAAACTATTTTTGGATCTTTTGGATATAATATGAAATATCATTGATATTTAAATTTCAAATTGTGGAATTGATTATGGGAGCCACACTGAGGGATGTGTTTGATTGATTGTCTAATTATGTTTATGTTTGTTAAGAAATTAAAGGGAGTCACAAGGGGTCCCACCTACTAGTTATTATTTAATAAAAGACCATTTATTATTATTATTATTATTATTATTATTATTATTAATTCTTCCCCTAAACTAAAAGTTAGTTGAGTTTTAGTTAACTTAACTAAATGAGGTAATTGAACTACTTCAACTAACTTGGAATACATAAAAGTCAAAAGAGAAGGAATAACAAGATGAGAATAGAAGGAGAAAGCATACTAAGGTTTTCTCTTGAGTTTTATTGAGATAGTTCAATTTTCATTCATTCTTCAATTCATTAAAAGCCTAATTCTCTTTTATGACAGAAGGGTCCTATTGTAGACAGCAAGGTTCAAAGTTGAATCACATCATTCAGACGCTTGTTTTTAGAGGTGTTGATCTATCTTTGATAGTCTGTGTATACTTGTTTGTTTATTAATTAAATTTCATGACTGATAAAGGATATTGTGCAGATTCAAGTGGGCAACAGTCTGTGGAAAGTTGATCCAAAATTTAAAGTTCAATTTTTACTTCTTGTCAGAGTCCTTTTGTATGGTTTTCATCGGGGATATCTAAGTTTGACCTTGGTCCATGCCCCCCACGGGTATTTTGTAAAGAGAACGATTCTTTTGATTTCTTGGAATGAATTAAAGCGATTTCTATTATGTCTCATCTGTGTTCATATGTGACTTGGTATTTTTTCTTTTGATCTCCACATTTTCTTTTGCAATCTGGTATATTCAGAAAATTGTTTAAAAATGTCATATTTTGCAACAATATTTTATTCAAAAAATCATCCTACGCCCTTGTAATTAATACTAGTGGATTGGGAAACACTTTTTGAGGCTATAAACATAGGGTAACATTCCAAACTATCTTGCCTTAGCTGAGCAAGATTCAAAAATTCTTGAGTAAGATAATTTCATATATTTTCCTCAACATTTATTTGGCGACCATATTGGGGAGTTCTTCAATATCTCTCTGGTTGATTATAAGCTTGATTTTCATTGAATATTTTTATATTTCTGGTATTATTTCTTTGATTGTTTCTTTTCTTCATGATTGTACCTGTTGCAAGGCAGCTCAATATTGCGCTTGGTCTTAAAGATCAGACCAACATTGCTTTAACTTTGTTTAATACCATCTTAGAGACTACTAATACCCAGGTTGAGCTTGAACACTCGTGGGAAGCAATTGAACAAGACATAAGTGTCCAATAACCTTGGGAAGCTTGGAAAAGATAGCCTAGGAATTAGCTTTAGCTTTCTTTTTCTTACAGTTTTGATCTTCTTTTCATGTCCTTAAACCCTCGTATCTCTAGGAGAAGAAGAGTTTTATCACATGAGATTAGTCCTATTACTGAAATAGGAAAAAGAAACATTGTTTTGTCGGTCCAACAAAGTAATCTAAGGAGAACTTTGTTTGATTAAGCCAGTTTTTCTTTCTCTCCCTTACCTATTTAACAAGATGGCATCTAGTGGTGGCTCTGGTGGCACTAGAGGTGCATCTTCATCCCAACCTTCATCCTCGTCAGTGATTGGTAGATTGTATAGTCATCAAGTCCCTGTCCAATCTACCACGAACCCTGCTAAAGTCATAAAAAAGTATGGGTTTTTTTAGTTTGAAGAAGATTCTACAACTACTTTGTGGCATGTTTCCTCCCCTCTCAACATAGCACCTACTACTCGTCCACTTCCTAAATTAAAAGAGAATATCCTTAGGTTTTCAGGGAATAACATGGTCACTATGAATGAACACTTGGTGGCACTTTCTAATGCCTATCATAACATAGGAGACAGTGACAATGACACTTGTATGAGCTTGTTTGTGAATTCCCTTGAAGGGAAGGCTACAGACGATTTCTTTGACCTTCCTCCTAAGATTTTTTCTACTTGGGAGGAGTTAGTCTATTGGTTCAAGTCTACCTATGGGAAATCCAAAAGCCCAGTCGAGCAGTTATGAAACTACAATAACATCGCTTATAAGGATGGAGAAACTATCAAGTCTTTCAACTTGTGTTTCACCAAATTATACAACCAAATCCATGAACTCATTCTCCCTCAGAACCAAGCCTCTTTCATGCATTACTATAATGATTTTCCTTCCCCCTTACTCTCATAGGCTTGAGGAAAAGGCCATTGATAACCTTGGTTTCGTTATGCATACTTGTTTAGAGTATGATGAATAGCTCGAAAGAACAGGCCTTCCTAAGGGAGACTCAGTTAAATAGATGGATATGTATGCCCTCTTACAACTTGTACAAGACATTAATAATCGAATGATAGCGTATGAGCGGAAAAGAAATGTCCCCTATATTACCCCTGGGGCCTCATCTTCTTCTTCACCACCTTTAAAGAATCTTAATGAAAATAACTATCAACCTAAATCTATCATGCCACGTTGTTGGTGTAACTTTTGCAAGGAACACCATGAGGAAAGTACACGTGAAGTAAAGAAGAGTGCTAGAGATAAAATATTTGGTAAAAGACCTGAAACTACTATTGTTGCCATGGAATTTACAGATCCAGAGGATGTTATGATCATAAATACTAGGAATGAATATTATGCTCCAAACGTTAAATATGATCCTCCTCGCACTTCTTCAAGCCCAAGATCATATTCACCAGCTGCCATTGTTCATGTTTCTAAAGCTCCTAGCATTCAAGGAACTACCTCCCCTCTTCCCTCTTCCAAATACAACATTCTCAACCAATTGGATAATATTAAATCTGATGCTACCCTCCTAGACATGGTTGTCATCCCTGAGCAACAAAAACATATGAAAACTTTTATGGAAGGAAAAGCTTCCATTGTAGCCAACCTTTCTGAAGATGTAGATGAAGAGGATTCAACTGTAAATAAAGTAGGTGTACATAACTTTAGGAACACTATAAAAAAAAGCCTATTTTATATTTTTGTAAAGATTATGGACAAGATTGCCCATTGTTGTCTCATTCACGGTGTTAGGGTCCTGACCCGCACATAGGTAGAACAATATATTCAGATGTAATAAAGGTCAATATTAATAAGGCCTTGCAATAAAATAGAATAAGTCGAATGTAAGAAGACCTAATAGAAGCTTCCGCTTCTAGAAGGATCTTCCTCTGGATGCTTCTTTTGATAGACATATTTAGTATAAATAGGAGTAGAGGGTATGAGAACACTAGCTTGGATATTATTGTAATAGAGTTATGCTCGACTGGAGGTTACCCCCTCGAAGAGGCCCGTGAACATTGCTCTCAGAATCAAAGTATTATTTCCGATGTTATTCTTATATCATTTCAGTGTTATCATGGTGATTAATCTGGTTATATTGTTGTTATTCTACCATTTCTAGCATTTTATTTATGTTCTACATACTTTTTATATATGGTATATTACAAATGGTATCAGAGCACTTTCCTCGGCAGAAATTGTGGGTTAAATTTTTTTTCAGGGTAGAGATGTATTCCAGCGTCTTTAAGCCCCAGAGATTTTTCGTTACGCGCATAAACCCATGGTTGAGGGATTCATACACGTAGGAAATACAAGTGGTACTTAAGCACACATCTGTTGGCCACCCTTGTAACCCTTGTCGGTACCCCTTTGAGTGGTAGCGCATCAAATAGCACATGTGTATGGATCGACCTAGATTACTTGAAGCCCTCTTTAGATAAATCGATCAGTCTCCTGACTATTATAGTGCCACCGAGAATAGCACTCGAGAAGATACTCTCTAGTACCTGGGTAGTCGGGTAATACGGCTGAGGGCACTGTCTAGCCTCCTTAGTTAGTGCCCTGAGATATTGGGTCGAGTACTACTTTTGGACCCCGCACGTATATCAGAGAGCTATAGCACAGGGAAAACCCTTGTTTGTAGAACCCTTGAATACCTAACCCTTGGGGACAGAAACATAAACAAATTAAAATAGACAAGATCTATTGTCGTACAACTGTGTTCGGGTTTCCATATCACTACACATTTCTTCATGGTTAAGCATTTGGGCATTTCATCACTGCAATATTCTTCAGACTGGAGTATAACTCAAAAGGTGTAAAGAAAAAAAGAAAAATAGTCTGGAAATTTTTGAACCATTATTTGAGACCTATTACATTGGATTCATCTCTTCGCCCTTATCACATTCATACATATCATTTTTTAGCAAAATTTTTGACCCCACCCGCCCCATTTTTATTCCCTCATCATCATGGCCCATACCCATAGCCAAGACTTGGAAGCTCACTTCAATACCTTGCAATCTAATTTCACTGAGACCCAACAAGAAGTCAAACAACTCAGTGCCAATGTTGTCACCATCAATACAACCATGCAGTCCTCAATGGAGGAAATCAAACAAGACCTAACCACCCAGCTTGAATCTGTCATTTTTATGCTCTGCACCAAGCTGCATATCCCTACAAATAACCCTTTATCTGATCCACCTCCACATACTAAAGTTGAAAATTCCTCGCATTCCCATAACTTTCAGCACCATCACTTTTAATGTGACCTACGCCTTCCGCGGGTGGATGTGACCAAATTTAATGGATCGGATCCCACTGGTTGGGTAACCCAAATGGAACATTATTTCTCTTTATACGGCATTACAGATGACTTGACCAAACTCCGCTATGGTGTTCTCCATCTAGATCAAGAATGTTGGCAATGGTGGCAATGGAGAAAAACTTCCCGTCAAGGGTATATTGCTTGAACACACTTTGTGGCAGAGATTTATGAACGCTTTGACACTAACACCAACCAACCATTTGGGTCATTTGACAAAGCTGAAACAATCAGGAACAGTGGAAGACTTTATAGCTGCTTTTGAGTGCCTGGATTTTCAGACAGAGGGCATGTCTGATACCTTTTTCCAAGAGTGTTTTATCAGTGGCCTCAAGGATGAGATTCGGGCCCATGTCCTCGTGACTCAGCGTCAGAGTTGGGTGGAGGCTACTAAAAGAGATAAATAAGCACAACAAGTTGTATCTTCTCAAAAATAGAAACCCTCTTTTATCCCTCGCACTAAACCAATAAATGCCACTACTCCCTTCATTCCACTAAAGATCCAAAAATTGTCTAGGGTTGAAATGGCTGAACGCCAACTCAAAGGCCTTTGTTATAATTGTGATGACAAATATTTCCCGAGCCACAAGTGTAAGGAACAAAATCCTTTTATGGCCATCTCAGAGGATATTTCGGAAGAGAAACTTGAAACTCCCCTTGTGTCTGAGTCACCTGAAACCACTGACATAACCCCTCATTAGAACCGGTCATTTCCCTAAATGCTCTCACTGGCTTCTCTGCTCCCCAAACCCTCAAGCTAATTGGTTACATCAAGCATAGGAAGGTCATCATTCTGGTTGATAGTGAAATCACCCATAATTTTATTCATTGCCGCATTGCCCAAGAAACTCATTGCTACATCCATGTAGTCAATAATTTCCAAATCATGATTTCCAATGGTGGCTCCATGAAATGTGGAGGGCTTTGTGAAAACATGTGTCTCCAAATTGGTGACTACCACCTGAAATCCCATATGTTTGATATCGACATGGGCAGTTGTGACATTGTGTTGGGTGCAGACTGGCTAAAGACTTTGGGTCCCATTCTCATGGATTTTAAGCAATTAACCATGCAATTCGACCAGGAGGACCAACAATATAAGTTCCAAGGCATCACCGCCATTTCACCTGAGATCATTAGTTCCCATCACATGGAAAAGCTGCTCAAAAAGGTCATTCTGGTGTTATTTCCCAACTCCATGCCATACAAGCAACAGAGACACCCTCGGTGCCGCAAGACCTCCAATCCATCCTTTCTAAACATCAAGTGGTGTTTTCCACTCCCCGGGGACTCCCTCCTTCCCATGGTGTTCATGATCATTCCATTCCCCTTGTACTAGGAAGCCTTCCTCCCAATATCCGTTTGTATCATCACCCCTTTTCCCAAAAAAATGAAATTGAGAAAATGGTCCAGGAATTCCTTAATGCGGGCGTTATCCACCCTAGTATGAGCCCCTACTTTTCTCCGGTGGTCATGGTCCTTTAGAAAGAAGGTTCTTGGCGAATGTGTCCTGACTTACATACCCTCAACAAACTTACCATTAAAGACAAATTTCTCATTCCTGTCATTGATGACCTCTTGGATGAATTGAGTGGCACCCAGTTCTTTACTAAACTTGATCTTCATTCTGGCTACCACCAGATACGTATGAGAGAGGCAGACATTCCCAAGACTGCCTTTAGAACTCATGAGGGCCACTATGAGTTTTTGTTCATGCCCTTTGGCTTGTGTAATTCCCCCTCCACCTTCCAAAGCCTCATGAATCATGTCTTTGATCCTTTTCTCCGTCATTTTGTCTTAGTTTTATTTGATGATATCCTCATATATAGCAAAACCTGGATAGACCATCTTGCTCATGTGGATCGAGTTCTCCATCTACTCTCTCAGCACCAACTTTTCCTGAAACAGTTCTCAGTACTTGGGTCATCTTGTTGGAAAGGACGGCGTCAGGGTGGATCCTAAAAAGATTGAAGCTATGCAAGACTCGCCTCACCCAAAGACTCTCAAAAGCTTGTGTGAATTTCTGGGCTTAACCGGTTATTATCGCAAGTTTGTTAAGAATTATGGAAATATTGCAGCACCTCTCACTGCACTCCTAAAAAAGAACTCTTTCACTTGGACTCCAGCAGCTGCTCAAGCTTTTAAAACCTTGAATATGGCCATGTGCACCACTCCAGTCCTGGCCCTTCCAAATTTCACAAAGTCTTTTTTCTTGGAATGTGATGCTTCAGGGAAAGGCATTGGTGTTGTCCTTATGCAAGAGGGTCATCCTTTGGCCTTTACCAGCAAGCAATTGTCTGAAAGAAATCTGGGAAAATCAATCTATGAAAAGGAAATGTTGGTCATTTTTCATGTCGTTGATCTGTGGCACCCTTAAATATTGAGGAAACGCTTCGAAATTAAGACATACCATCAAAGCCTCAAGTATTTTCTGGAACAAAGCATTTCCTCCCCAGAGCAACAAAAATGGGTGACTAATCTATTTGGATATGATTATGAGATCCTTTACAAGAAAGGCAAAGACAATGTGGTTGCAGATGCACTTTCCCGAAAATATGAAGATGACGGATCCCTTTTTTCTCTTTCCTTCATTGTACCAGATTGTCTCCAAGCCATTCGCCAGGAATGGTTGAACGATCCCAAAAGTTCACATCTGATCCAACAATTGTAGTCCAATGTTCCATCTCCCCCAGGGTAATCTTGGCTCCATCATGAGCTTCGATACAAAGGCCATTTGTATTTAAGTAACAATCAAAACTTAAATCCATGGTACTTTCTGAGCTTCGTGCTACACCCACAGCTGGGCACTCTGGATTTACCAAAACCTATGACAGGAACAAATGTTCTTTTTTCTGGGATGGTATGAAACAAGACATTCGTAATTTTGTCGTTGGATGTGATGTGTGTCAATGCAATAAGAGAGAAACAGTCAAATATATGGGCACACTACAACCGCTTCTTATTCCACCTGCTATTTGGAGGGATATCTCTATGGATTTTATTACAGGCCTACCCAAATCGGGAAATAAATCATTCATCATGGTGGTTGTTGATCACCTTTTCAAGTATGCTCATTTATGTGCTCTTCAACGCCCATTTACAGCATCCACGGTGGCTCAACTTTTCATGGATCAGGTCTTCAAGCTTCATGGCATGCCGCATTCTATTGTTTCTAATCACGACCCAACTTTCACCAACAATTTTTGGCAAGTAGTGTTCAAGCTACAAGGCACCCAATTGCATCTCAGCACAGCTTATCATCCCTAAATTGATGGTCAAACGAAAGTTGTCAACAAGTGTTTGGAAACATATTTGATGTGTTTTGCCTCGGAAAATCAAAATCAGTGAGCTCAATGGTTACCCCTAGTTGAATGGTGGTACAACACTTTAAACCATATAGCTACACGCATGACTCCTTTTGAAGCGGTATATGGACAAAATCCACCTTCAATTCTCTCATACTTACCTGGTGTCTTGAAGGTCCAGGCGGTTGACCAAACGCTTACAGTTCGAGAGGCTATTCTTCGTACCCTCAAAGAGAATTTGGTCATGGCACAGAATCGCATGAAGCAACAACCAGATCAACGTCGCTATAAACGTCAATTTGCAGAAGGGGCTCAGGTGTTTCTTCGACTGCAACCTTACAAGCAAAATTCCCTCAAGCAGAGCATTGTCAAAAGCTAGTTCCCAACTTTTATGGTCCTTATACCATTCTCAAGCGTGTGGGACAGGTGGCCTATCAGTGAGATTTGCCCAGTCATTCTAAGCTACATCATGTTTTTCATGTTTCATTCTTAAAGAAGGTGATTGGAACTAAGTTCCAAATTCAAACCAACCTTCTTGAGTTAGATGAAGAAGGATCCATTTGGCTACATCCACAAGCAGTTTTGGACCAGCGTGAGCGTCTCCTACGTCATAGAAAAATCAAGTAAGTGTTAGTCCAGTGGAAATATACAACTCTAGTAGATGTCACTTGGGAACCAGCTACCATTCTGCAACAATTTCCACATCTCAAGCCCTGAGGACAAGGTTGTTTTTAAGGGGGAGGACATGTTAGGGTCCTAACCCACACATAGGTAGAACAATATATTC
>ML811117.1:0-26891 GCA_009831015.1 Picea engelmannii | reverse complement strand
AGAGAGGGAGTAGAAGGGTTCACCGATTGAATGGTTTGATAAGCAGATTCAACCGAACTTAAAGGTATCTTGTCACCATAGCGAAGATAATCATCAGGTACGGGTACTATCCATGGGTCAGAAGACGCAGGGGTTTCACAAACAGAGGTGGAAATCATGTTGATCGAGGCACCCAAAGGAGGTGGAACATCGGGTGGTGGGATAGGGAATGTACCCATCAAAGTCAAATATTTTAGTAGACCCACATCGACATTCTCATACCCAAGGGGTGTCTTTGAAATGAAGGGTACATTGCTAGTACGAGCATCAGAGTTAAAGAAGGCCAGTTGGTCTACCATAACAAATTTTCCTTGTTGTGGAAAACATACTACATGGAAAAGAATAGATACAACTACACGCATGGAATCAATCCAGCTACGGCCAAGTAAAAGGTTGTAATCAAGAAGTGCATCAAAGACCTCGACTTCGACATTGACCGTTTTTCCTTCTAACATAATAGGCAATGAGGGGAGTACACCGTAGGGTTTAAATCCAGAGCTATTGAAGGCTTTGAGTGTGTTGTGTGATTTGGTTAAGGGAGGAGAGCCAATGGATTTCCAACAAGCAACAGACATTATGCACGTCGAGGCACCCTCGTCAATAATGGTTCTACAAATGTTCTTGTCTGTGACAACAACTTGTATCTGAAATGCGAGTTGAGCGGGTAGCCTTGGAATGTGATCTTCCAGGTCAAAAATTATTAAATTTGTATCTCTAGGGTCAATTCCACCAATAGATTTTAATAATGCCTTTCATTGAGTGGGACAACTTTGAAGGACTTCAAGAGCTGACATCGTGGAAGGTGATTGCGCCAGATCTTCTACAATACTGTAGTTCTGAGTAGCACGTGCATAAGGATTGAAGGCAAACTATCGAACAACACCCTTTAGGGGAGGGCGATGAACTGTATCGAGACTCGGTCATTCAAGATGAAGAGGACCGTTGGGAGGTTAAGTTGAGGGAGACTATTGAACCAGTGGAGGTGGTATATCATCAACTTTCTCCTTTGAGGAAGAGTAATCTTTGGCCCGAGTGGTAAGTGTAACGTCATTCTTTTTTGAATCACCTATGAACATAAGTACATAAGAAGTAGTGGAGGGAGATGGTTGGTTGCGAATGACCAATTGGCCCTATTGTTGGGAAGGGAAAGGTTGGGACAAAACGGCAGGTGTGGGAGGTTTCACGGTCCCTTGAAGGAACTTAGTAACCTTGGCCCGTCTTGGACAATCTTTCATGTAGTGATCATCACCACAGATAAGGTAAGGGTATCAGGGTTTGCGCTTATCCTTATCAACAGCAGGTTGCATTTTGGCTTTCTTAGATTGCGGGTTATTTTTATCCTCCTTATTCTTACCCTTCCCTTTTTTAGATTTATTTTTTCGAGCAGGGGTAGATTGAATGGAGTTCACCTCAGAGGTCTTGCCAGTGGGAGGAGTAGGAGACGGAGCATTTTGAACATTAGAAGTAGACTTGGGATTGGTGGGAGAGGCTTGTGCAGATTAAGGTTGGGCATGGACAGTGCCAATCACAACATCAGCCGCATGAGAAGCAACAGGGGTAGTTTAGATAGTGGTAGTAGAAGGACGAGGTGTGTCAGGGAGAAAATCGTAAAGAGTACCTGTTTGAGAATAAACGAGATCGAGGTACCGAGCGCGACTGATCGCCTGTTCTTTTGTGGCAACTCCACCCATGGAAATTTCATGAGAGATTTTATTCATGAAGGATTTCGTGAACCATTCTGCCAATAACTGATTGGGAAGATCGAGTTTTATCAGACGTTGTCTTCGTCTCCACTCATGAATGTGATCAGATATGTGAGTGGCCTTATTTTTCTTGAAGGAACTCAAAATATCGGTTCCCAATTCATAACGGATTGGCAACTAGTAGTGTGTGAGTAAATCCATGGCTAGGGTATTAAAGTCGGTGAAGAAGCCTCGTGGTAATTCTATACACCACTTTGCAACCGAACTCATAAGAGTTCGTTGGAAGAGTCGTAACCGAATGGAATCATCCATTAAAGAGTTGGACAAACACCAAATGTGAAAAGTCATGACATGGTTATTTGGAGATTCTCCTGGTTTACCATCAAATTTTGGAATGTTAGATGGTATCTTGGCCAGTACAACGGGCCAATGTGGAGAATCCAAGATTAGGTCATTCAAGATTCTAGACAATTCAGGAAGATCCAAAGTGGCTAAAAAGGGAAACTGTCTATTCACATGAGGATACTGGTGACTTTGGGGAGGAAGTCCCATCAGTATACCAGTAGGACCGTAAGCAGTATGTATGTGAGGTGAAGGTCCTGACAGATTCGAACGTGAATGTGGAGGCATGTAGCCCATCGAGTTGTACTGATTAGGGATGTTCTCCTGGAAAGGGACAGTAGATTGAATGTTTGAACGCCAAATGGGATTGGAAGAACCGAGATACGACTGGCCCGAACTAAGGGGTATGAAAGAGTTAACTTGGGTTTCTTTCCCCCCAGATGAATGTGGATTTCCTTGGATGAGAAGGTTCCAATACTGAGCTAACGATCCTAGAATGTTTTGTCCATAAGGTGGTGTAGGACTTCCAAGCGGGGGTTGTCCTCCAAGTGGGGGTTGTGTTCCAATTTGGGTGTGACCTCCAAATTGAGTTTGCCCCCCAGTGTTATAGTGTCCTCCGACGGGAATATAAAAACTAGAAGTGAATGATGGAATAGAGCCTCCAATAGGATTGGAGCCACTTGGGCCAAATCCTCCCATAAAAGGCGGATAAGACCCTCCGGAGGGGACCTGGGAAGGTGTCGAAAGGAAACCGACAACAGCATTATATCCAGGAGGAGTAAAAATTCTAGAAGCTCTGGATGAAACTTTGGTAGGAATGGGGATAGAAGTGTTTAACGCATGGTACCCATGAGGAAGAGATGGGACACGCCTAGACGAAAGTGGTGTACCGATGGGAGCTTGGGTAACCATCGTATTCCTAGTGGGAATAGTCGTAGTGTTTGGGACCATTGTGGAATGGGCCATCTGAAGAGGAATGGTCGAGTTATGACCAACGGACTGTGTGTCTAAACCCACAAAAAGATAACCAGTCGTGTTATTAAAGTGATCTAGAGGTATTGTATAGGTAGCAGACATCTCGGGTAGTTCAGAGATAATAGGTATATCAGAACCTGCCCCCAAGTCATAAAGGTCTCGCACTGTAGTCGGGGTTCGAAATATGTCAGTGGTCGAAAAATGATCCTTGCTTTCCGGGTCGGTAAGAGGTCCGGTTGGTATTCCAGAAATGTCAACAACAATTTCTCCAGAGGAATTCAGTCGGAGAATATGTCTCTCATATCCAGGAGGTATTCGGAAAGCGTCTAAAGAATCAGAAATAATTCAAAAATTGTCTAGAGAGTCGAATATTTCCACTTGGGATGGTATATTGTCCTAGACCCCACTCTGTTGAGGGGAGCCCTCCAGTGGGTTAGGAAGCAAGGGTTCGGAAACTTATGGATCTTCCAAATGTAGTCCTTGCATCCTACGTGAACGACGTGGAGGGTCAATGTTGGTTGAACCAAAAATTCTACAGGAAAAATCTATGGCCAACTATGAAAACAAACAGCACTCACTAATAAAATCTAGGAATCAGACCAAGAAAACAAAACCTTCTTATTTCGAAGTCACTAGTTGGTGATAAAATCCAATGTCATGAAGTCAAGACAAGAAGGGGCTAGGACAAATCAGGTGGAAAAGTTACGTTGACGACCTTCTTATCAGACGTACACCTTGGCGCAAGCTCCCACACATAATCATGGGTATACCCTCCAAGGAGCCCGAGTGATTCTAGCCAACGTCAATTTTAGGTACCGTGAATACTTTCCCCTCCACATTCACCTCGTGTAAGACCCTAAGAAGATAGGCAACTAAGGCTACCAAGAACAATAGTGATGCCTGGGGAAACAGTCGACAGTTTGATCCATGCGCAAAGGCAGGGTATCTAGCCCGATATCAACTTGAGAGGCTTCCACTAATCATTGTGAGTATACCTTCAAGCGACCCCCATAATACACGCAATCTGTACACTAAGATCAACAAAGCAGGGTGAGTAACTATGCCAATCTCAACGCGACCACAGGTTTTACCCTTGTGTGAGAAGGGCTTCCCAGGACAAAATGTTGCAAATGGAATTAAACACTCCCTATCACAAGATGTTATTGTGTGTTTTGTGCTTTGGAGAGTGTGTCTCACAGCCTATTCCAAAGCTCTAGCCTAGCTAATGTTGGTGTAAAAGAGCCCTAGAAAATTAAAGTTGCTAATTGATTTTTAGATTTCGCAATTTGTTTTTTTTTAAGTTGTTGTTACTCAAGAGGGAGACGGGAATGAAACCAATGTTGTGTAAGAACCTGACCCAATAATATGCAAATAGAAATGAATGATGCAAATTTTCGTTCAATAAACTCTATCTACAGCAGGGAGAAGGTATTTCAGGAATGATGTAAGCTACAAAATATACTTTCTTTTTCTTAAATGGACACAAATGCAAACAACCAAAAACAATGCAGTTTCTCAATGTTTTCTTCTTTTGGATCCAATAAACTTTCCTTATATATGATTACTTAAAAGAATAAGTGATTTTAAATTCTTTCTTTCCAAAACTAGATCAGGGGTACGACGAAGAAAGGACAAGTAATCCAAGAAAAAAAATTACAGTCAACAAGCACCTAAATCAAAATTTCAATAGAGATAAAAGTAAAAAATGACAAGAAAGTGTTTCTTCAAATGTAAATGAAAAAATGATTTCCCAATCATCAAGCAATCGAGAACACGTAATCAATCCAAAACGTTGAATCCAATCAAAGACTTTTAATCGAACAAGCACTCAGAAACAAGCTCAGAGATTATACCCTTGTCGATAAAAATCAAAGACAAAAACTGGAAAAAGATTAAAAGATAGGTATTCGATCTCTGAAACCAATCAACAGCAAGTTAAACCTTCATAAAATAGTCAAGGGTTGGCATTTAAAGTCCCTCCCAGCTGATTAAAGAAAAATTGGGCATCACCAGAGGCTAAAACCCAACTCAAAAAATTTCACAGGCGTCGATGCAGCCTAATAGTACATTACAGTGTGGAAATCAAGAGTTTTCGCAGGCCAGAAACAGATAGGGTGTGGAAAGTCTGCACTGAAGCAAAAAGCCAGGGCGCAAAAATTGAAGTTTTCCGCAGGCTATATATAGGGTACAGTGTGGAAGTGTCTGTAAATCAGGAAATTTTGAGAAGAGGGTAAAGAATCTAGGTGAACTTTCAAATCCAAAGAGTCTGAATGGATCTCCCACAGACTCAAATACTGATTTCAAGTAAAAAGAATAGGTTAAAAGAAAATGGCCAACAAAAAACCACAATCCAGTCGTATCCCCAGTGGAGTCGCCAATTTTGTTATTGGATAAATCAGTGAATGCGGACATAAACTAATCTCCCTAGATCCACCTGGATATAGAACAAAACAAGACAGGACATGACGCTTTCCCTAAGTTGTTATCATTGAATCTACTATCAAATAAGGAATGGATGGCATACCTTTAGATATTGCTTCCTTATATCTTTGTTGTCCCTGCTTCGCTCCGGTGCTCTTGTGAGATCAGATCTACAATGACACAACCCAACCAAAGTGAAAGAAACAATTGTAGATTCAATGGAAACCTAAACATGTGATCAAGGAATCATGTAATAAAATGCTAATGATTTTATGGGAAAGAAACATGTCACTGTATCATATTAAGTAAAAGTGGAAGATACAACCAAATCACCTTGATGTCGCAAGTTCCCTTTCGGTGGTCCTTTTTTCCAACACACACATACACTTTCTCTGAATTTGTATGAAGATGTTCCACAAAAGCTTGATGGACAAATGGAGGCCTCAAGCATCAGTTGTAATAGGATCCTTCACACAGTCTTCAGCCTATTCTTTAAGCAATTCTTTGCTCAATCTTGCTTCACCTTTTCCATGAGAAACCCATCATTATATAGGAGAAGGTGAAGTGGTTACAAGGATGAGGATGATCCCACCAAATCAGAGAATACAGTAAGACCACAACCATACGGATGCCACCTCACATTCTAGAATATTATCTTTCTAGAAATTTCATGAAACCTATTCCTTTCCTTAGATTCAAATGTCGTTGCACCCTACCTATATAGCAGCATGTGGAAATCCCATGAGCCAAGCATAGAGCAGCCTACGGAAATCAAGGATTTCCGCACTATGTACCACTATTAGCCTGCGGTGTCATTCTAAAAATGCGCCTTATAGGGGAAGAACTTAGTCATTTTTCTCATGTAAAAGATTTTTTTAAGAGCCTGAACAGATGCATGTAGAGTCTGTTAGAACAAGATTGGTTTATGCCTCAGCGTTGCATAAATCCTTCATTATTCATTTTGGCAAATGAATACAATTGTTATGGGATATTATATCTATTTTGGGGAAAATTGAAATTATATTGGGTTATGCCCAATCTCCAAGTTCAAGCATAAAAATAACTCACAGATTTGCACTACCCAATCGCACGCAGACACACAGGAGGGCGCTACCTAAATTCCGGCAGAAAACGAATTGTGGAGAGTTATTTTACCAGTTTTGAGTCACTAACTTAAAAATTAGATTGTGAACAATTAAGATGGTATTTTTGAAAAATGGAGGAGGTTTTTGTTCATAACATTCCAAATAAAAAAAACCTCTCTCATTTTTTCAAAATGTGTTATGTTTTGAACGATATTAGACATAAAAGTAGCGTTACCGAATCTGCACAGTGATGCTACCTAATTTTCTGTAGCGATCACAGTTTTGGTATTCGCTTTGTTGGGAGGTTGCCACCTATCAAGGAGGATTCGAATAGCTTCTCAAGGATCAGTTGGATGTCAAGGGACACCTTCACCTAATATTTAGCTCCATCAAAGGCCTCATGCATGAGGTGGAAACAATTTATTAATGACTTCCAACAAATTCCTGAATATTAGCAGTTTGTTGGATTTTTGTCTCTTTGATTGTTTCCACCTATCTCCAAGGCTTAGAATCCAATGGAGGAGATGGGATTCGACATCCTAAGGTTATTTGGATGTTATTTTCTATTTAAGGAAGGAGATCTCTATTGGAGAGGGGGATTCATGAGCCAAGAGAGGCTAGAGAGAGATGTAGCGGGCAGTTTTCTTGGGTGTGTTCATTTGTAAGCCTGTGGGCATTTTAGGATTGTAAGCATTACTACTATTGGAGACTCATGAGAGCTGTGATTTCAGATTGTAAATCTTTTGTTTATATTTCTTCTTATTTGAATATATTGTAGATTTGAGGATCAAAGGTTGTCAGTGATTTATGGATCCCTAAGCAGCAAAGGATCTGCTGTATTTTTTCCATCAATCATTGTTTATATTCAAGTATTTGTTGATTCATTTAATTGAGAGGATTTTTTTTTAGTGAGCATTCTATATTATGTTTTGCTTCTTCATTCTTCCACCTATCAGCATATAATATTGTTTTTTGTTGAGCATCTTTTGTGCCTTCGATGAGTAGGGTGTTTGTGACTCCATTTCCCATTGGTGTGGCCTACTAATCTACAATCTGCAGCCCTCTCTCTTTCTTTATCCATCTTGTTGATCCACCTATTCAAAACCAAAATTATTTTTTACATTCTTATGGGTGTTGAGCTTACACTTTAGCAGTCAAAGTGTGACTTTCAATGCTAATAGAGTCATCATCAGAGTGACCAAAATAATTTGTAACAGAGTGGGATCGACCAATGACAAAACGGGATCGTCCATTTTGGTTGCACTCTTCAAGGGAGGAGTTGTATCGATCAATCAAGGAATTGGATTGACCACTTTGGCACTCTTTAGATGAAGAGTGGGGCTAAATGATGATGGAACTAGATCAGTCACTTGAGTTTCACTTTTCAGATGAAGAGTCAGGTTGATCGATGACGGAACTGGATCAACTACTTGGGTTAGTGGTTCAACCGAGGATGAAACCAGATTGACCACCTGATCAACCAGACTGACCGGGGATGGAACAAGAATGACCAGTTCATCAACTAATGACGGTTTGGTAGAGATCTTATCATGATCACTAGTTGGAAGTTTAATCTTTTCCAAAATATAAGAATCCTTACCCATACAATGGAAAATGTGAGAGTAATGATCACCTTCGCATAACATACAAGGAAATTTGACAATTCTATTCTTCTTGCAAACCTTAACTTCACTAGTTGGCGGGGTGTCACTAGCATGTTCAACAGGGGATGATGATGTGGAAGACCAAATTTTTAATACTTTGGGGAGACCAAGGAAATCTCTCATAAAGTGCTCACCCTTACAAAGCCTGCAAGGGAATTTGGATTTGGGATTCTTAGCTTTAGACTTGTCAACTTTATCAACACTCCCAGTACAATTAACAGTAGCTAGTTGCTCGGATCCAACATGACTTGATGGATTTGGAGGCTTGGTCTCTTTCTTATTCCTCTTCTTCTTCCCCTTTTGTTTCTTCTTCTTCTTATCGACCTGGCTACTATTTTTAGAGATTTCACTAGGCGAAGAAGGATAAAGGGAAGGAGACCTGACGGGTGAAGAAGGAGAAAGGTTGACATGAGGTTGATTTGTGGGTGGTGTGCTTACATACGAATCATTATGTGGATTTGAAGCATTGGGAAAATTCGATATCATCGGAGTGGGGAACAACCAAACTAGTAACCCGATGGTGAGTTCCGGAAAACTCAGTGTGGCAATGCACGGAGGACCAACGTTTCCAAAGGAAGGAAAGGCAAAAGGTTCCTTGGGAAAATGGGTTCCTTCATTGGTACTCCCAGGAATTGACTCCATTGACACTCACTCGACCTAAGGTCCACTAAGGAAAAAAAATAGCACACGCTACAAATCTAAGAAGCAAACAATCAAACAAACCTTCCCACAATGAAACCAGTAGTTGGTGAGGAAATCCAACATCACAAGATCAATATAGGAAGGGGTTAGGATAGAGAGGGTGGATCAATTACGTTGGTGACCTTCTTAATGGACTTACGCCTTGGTGCAAGTTCCCAAATGATTTTACCCATGGGTGTACCCTCCAAGGAGCCCGAATGAGTTTGACCAAAGTCTGACCCATGTATAGTGAAGACTCCCCTTCACCATCACCTTGTGCATCAAACCTACAGATATAGGCCACTAAGGTTACCAACTCACAGTCAGCCTCCAGGCGGGTACATTCAACAGTCAAGAAGGAAAGTATCGGTAGGATAACAAGTCTAAAATTCTTCAAGAGAATTGAAGACAAGTGTACCGGAATACTATTGAGAACCCTGAACGGATTCGGGATTCACAAAGCTCTAAGACCAAATGAAACCAGTTGTTTCTCAAGAAGAACCCCCAATATACATGACCTCGTGTTGAACCCCTGTGTGAGAGGGGGATCCCATCTATGCTTATACAAATGTTAGATTGACTCTCCCTATCACAAGATTCTACTTTTGTTTGATGGATTTGGAAAGTTATCCTCACAACCTATTCCAAATCCCTACACTTTAAACTAATGTAGGTTCGGTACCAGATAATATAAAAGTGTCTAATCAATTTTATAATCACTTCATTTTAGGGTTGTTGTTTACTCAAGGGTGCGAAAGTGAAACTTATGATGTTTTAGACCCGACTCCAAAAGAATGCAGAATAATGAGATGCAAATATTTTTCTTCAATGAATCCTACGTATGGGATGGAGAAGAAGTTCAACTCTCTTAAACAAAAACACACAATTCCCAAACACAATTTTCTAAATGCAATCTACTACACTACCCAAAATCAAGAATGCAATTATCTTCTTTATTTGATTTTAAAAGAAATCAAATTATGATAACTCATTCAATCAAGAACTCAAATATGTAAAAGAGAAAGAAGATAAACACTCCCAAAAATCCTTAAACGATGAGCAGGAAGAAACATAAATAAAGCTAGGTTGTCATAAGAGTCCCAATCATCCAAAAAGTGAGATGTTTCAAGTGAAAACAAGAAGGATTAATACCAAAAAACCTTTGCAAACATTAGTTGATGAACAATCCTAAACAGTCAAGCAATTTGAAAGCTTTACGAGACGAAGATCAGATATACTCAAAAGGAAAAAGGAATCAAGGGATCATGTTAACCCAAGGGGGTCACAACTAAGATAAAATTTTCAAACTCAAAGGATAAACAAAAATGAATGATAAATGGCCAACTCTTATCAAAACAAAGCCAATAGTATTCAAAGGTATCTGAGCAAAAATCTCCTCACAATTAGATTGAGAAAAAGTAAGCAGAAAGGGGAAGAAAACCTAGAAAAGGAGATCAACGCTCATGTTTCCAAAGAGACAGAGTGCTACAACGCTCTGGTATACACTACAAGGGAGCATTGATCCTAGATCAGTGCTTTTTTGTACATAGTAGAGGAGCGTTTCCCTTCTCAAAAACTCAAAAATAAGGCTTAAAACTCAAAAAACAATTGGCAAAAACTCTGTGAAATATTCAATGAAGAAGAAAGAAAGGGAAGTAGATCATAAACAAACAGAAAATAATATCTAAAGGTGGGAAAAACATCAGACGATCCAACAAAGACAATTCAATTTCATTCCCCAACAAAGTCACCAATTTATGTTACGAAAATATTCCCCCTATGGACAGATGAACTTTCCCTTGGATTACATATCCCTAATACCAAGACAGAAAAACACAAGTGGACACTAACATCCCTTTGAATTTAGTTTAACTAATCAGAAAGAGAGGGAGGGAGAAAAGGTGTGATGCACCTAGTTTCTAAGTTTGTCCTCGTTGCTTCCAATCTGAACCTGATCTCCAAACTCCTTAGCATAACATGATACCTACAATGCAATAGACAACAAAGAGAAAAAAAAGAACTCCTACTCTACAAGATTAGATCAAACAAATTCATCTACAAATATTGAAGGATAGTAGACAAGCACATGCAATAATACACAAGCTTGAAGAAAATAGGCCAAGTATATTAAAATGAGAACCCAAAGAGAATACTTACAAACATGGATGATGATGCAGCACTCATCCAAGCTCTCCTCGTCCAGACCCTTGCATTAATCCCAAGACCATAAGTTTGATATATCTGTCTCCATAATCAAAGGTTTGATACCTCTAATCTTCCTCCTTTTCTCCATGTAAAGTCATCATTATATAGGATTTGGAGGCTTAACCACCATGGACAAGATCACTCATTAGATCCACTAAAATGGGATCTCCAAGTTTTTAGGGAGAAAATATATCTTCAAGGATTTTAGGGAGAAAATATCTCTAAAGGATTTTAAGGAGGAAATATCTCTCAACATCAACCAAATTTGGATTTCGGTTTGAGAAAATATCTCAACCATCCATGAGATTCTCAACCTCTCCTTGAGATTAGGAAATTAAATGTGAGGTGGATTCTCACATTAAATTAATTTCCTTTTTATGAATATTAATAAATAATTCAAGTGCACATAGTATTTTGACCTTCATATAATATATTTCTCCTCCACATTGACTAAGGATTGTGACAAATATTCTTTGATGGTTTCAAGGGGTTAAAACACATATAAACACATAAAAAAGTGCATGTGACACTTAGTAAGGTGCATGCGGCACTTGACGACACTTGAGACACTTACCAAGGTGCATACAATACTTTTACAACACTTGTGACACTTAGGGTGAGGTATTTAAGTGTGGCGTTTTGATGTGTAACAGATTTCCCCCTAAAATGTGAGGTCAAAAGAGAAATTGATGGCCAAAACCCTTTACAATTCTTCAATGCAAGGGTGTGGAGTTGGAGAACCTAGAAGAAGATGCAAAAAATCATCAAACAATATTAATATATGTTCCATTTCCGAGGCAGGCATACCTATGCTCAAAATACGAGATGACTCAAAGCACAATCGTCGACCAATACACTACAAATCCATGAAAAATATTGACTAAGGATATGGCCACCAGAGATCAAATGTGGATCCATACCTCCATGACATGAACTGATCGTAGCCACGAAAAATACACAATGGAGCTATGAGATGATAAAACATAGCCACGGACCAATACAATATGGATCTATTTGACAGTATATATATCAACATTCTCAAATGATCTCCTTCACAGCCTAGGCAAAGAAGATAACAGAGTGAATGCTCAACCTAGGGTCTTCATCCCAATCCCGATGTGGTACAAATATAGCCATGTGAATAGATGGTTTGATGTTGAACATGGTATAAATCACTTAATTACCAATCATTGAGGTAAATCGTTAACAAGTGCGAGGGAAATCACCAATGATGCCAATGAATCCCAAGGTACCCTCGTACATTCCTGTGAATGTGAATAAATGAGCTGAGGTCGAACATTCATGGAATCATCTGATCAGACTTCAATTATGTAAACCTACTGTTGGAAGCAAGGAGGCATGCCATTGAGGCATGTAGGTCCCAAGGTACAAACTTGTTTCTAAGTCTAATTCTCAGATGATGTGTAAGTCGACAGGAAAAAACTCTTTGAAGGAGGGCCTTGATGTATTCCCCCATCATCGACACAAAATTGACGCATGAAAGTGATGTAAGATGGTGAATCGAATCAGTATGGACTCACACAGGAAATGGAAACTGGAAATACTGCAGATCGATGGTTTGAAGTGAAACTTCCCTTGAACATGATGAGGCACGACAACTGACTTGGCAACATTGAATCGACGAGTATCAATAATGTAATGTGATGGAAATAAGATCACTCTTCGAATGGATGAAAAATTATGGAGACACATGGAATTGGTATGACTCAGAGACAAGCGGACTATCCAACTGTAAGACGAGATGGAAATAGGTGCCATGTTCAAGGGCGACAATAGCTGCCATAAAGGATTCCCAAAATCTTGACCCAATTCCTTCAATTTTTCCCCCACCCAGATAGATGAGTACCTCTTTTTCATTTAACGAGCTTGAGGAGGGTAACACATGCTGGATATAACTCAACTTTGGTAAGTTCCTCTTCCTTTATTTAATGAATAGGAAGAAGTAAGGATTCATTCCCATATGGATCCTTCAATGTGTAGTTTAGTGAGTCTAGAGAAGGAAAACCCAGTGGTTTTTCATGTTTAAAGAGTCTGAAAAGAACTTAAAGGTGACTATGTGGATGACTTTTTAGTAAATTTAGTCTCCCAAGCCCGAAAAAAGTGTAAAACAATACTAGGGAGAACTCTTCTAATTATGTTTGATGAGAGTGTTCCTTTTTTCGTAATTAGTCTCGCGAGGCCGAAAAAGATATAAACTACCACTCTAAAGACACCCTTTCAAACCTTTTAATGAGTGTGAAAGTAAGAAAGATCACTAAACAATCTTTTCATGTTTAGAGAGTCTGAAAAGAGCTTAAAGAAAACTCCAGGGGGGTCCTTTTTCATATAACCTTTTCGAGTCCAAAAAATTGATAAAAGTATACTCGATCACATTCTCGTGTATTTACGAGCACGAGAAAGAACAAAGACTAAGCTCAAAATTGGTTTCATTTTTACACAAGCTTGAAACAAAATTAAACTATGCTTGTAATTTCCCAACGTAATTCCCAAAGGTTTTGAGGGATACCCATGGATGGTTGGTACTCTTCTGCAAGCTTGAAAATCTAGCGGCTTAACTCCAAAATGATAATCAAAGGCTAGAGACATCACTGGTTTATGTATTGGATGAGGAAAAAGGATCAACTAACAAAGTTGTATGAAAGGAAGGTTCAAATCTGAGACCTACTGAAAGACCCAACTCGACATCTACGAGATGTAGTTAAAGACTCGACTCGATATCTACGATATCTAGTGAAAAGACTCGACTTGATAGGAGAGGTGACTTTTTCATTTTTTAACGAGCTTGACACATGAAAAGAACTATGCTCATGGGTCTGGGTTCAATCCCCAGATTTATTTTCATTTTTTAACGAGCTTGCTACAGAGAGAAAAACTATGCTCATAGCTTCTCTTTAATTTTTAAGGATCTTTCCGCAGAGAAGAAAAACTATGCTCAAGACATATGTTTCATTTTTTAACGAACTTGCCACAAAGAAGCAAAAATATTCTCAAAACCTTTGTTTCATTTTTTAATGAGCTTACCACAGAGAAGAAAAACTATGCTAAAAAACTCTCCTTGATGCTCAAAAACTCTCCTTGATCATGGCTTCTAAGAGGACAATGCTCTGGAAGGCATACATGTCAAGGGACAAACGTTGGCCATGGCTTCCAAGAGATCTTCGCTAGATGGAAGAAAAACACTCTAGAAGGAATACATGTCGACGACCTCGAAAAGGGTAAGGAGATCTAGCTCTACTAGCCCTATCGAAGAGATCACCATGTCAAATACCGGATCTAAGTCAGGAGAAGGGAGAGATTCCATATCATGTGGGGTTGAACGCATGGGGAAAGTCGTTACATAATTGACCTATGGTGGGGTGGAGATCGCTAGCATGTATGGACCATTCAGAGAAGGTGGATGGTTGACCATCAGATGAGGGTCAATGAATGAAATTTGTTTGATCGTTATTATGTTTCCATTGTGAGGGAAACATATCACTCGAAAGAGAGTGGACACAAAAGGTTGACTAACTCTTATGTCAAAGGTCAACAGATTCTAAGTAATGGGTGCAAGTTGCGAGGAATCAAAATCTTGCTAAGCATTTGCAGATAAGATGCTAACAGAAGCACCTTCATCTATTGTAGTGTTGGAAATATTCCTATCACAAACGTGCATGGTGATTTGGAAACGTGTGTATGAAGGAAGACGAGGTTTTCTCAAATGATTCCAATTAATAGAAATCATTTGATTGCTTGAAGGGGGTGCCATCAGGATGGGTGGAGTGCCCCCTTTTCCAGGTGAATTGGTATTAACAAGGTAGACCTGAGAGACATCTTCACTCTTTGTGTGAGGAGTGGGATCGGCCAATGGCAAAACCGGATCGATCACTTTGGTTTCACTCTTCAAGGGAGGAGTGGGATCGATCGATGAAGGAATTGGATAGACCACTTTGGAACTCTTCATATGAAGAGTGGGGCTAATCGATGACATAACTGGATCAGTCACTTGGGTTTCAATTTTCAGATGAAGAGTCAGGTTGATTGATGATGGAACTGGATCAACTACTTGGGTTAGTGGTTCAACCGAGGATGAAACCAGATTGACCACCTGATCAACCAAACTAACCGGGGATGGAACAAGATTGACCAGTTCATCAACTAATGATAGTTTGGGAGAGATCTTATCATGATAACCAGTTGGAAGTTGAATCTTTTCCAAAATATAAGAATCCTTACCCATACAAAGGAAAAGGTGAGAGTAATGATCACCTTTGCATAACATACAAGGAAATTTGACAGTTCTATTCTTTGTACAAACCTTAACGTCACTATTTGACGAGGTGTGACTAGCATGTTCAATGGGGGCTAATGATGTGGAAGACCACAATTCTAATACCTTGGGGAGACCATGGCAATCCCTCAGAAAATGGTCACCCTTACAAATCCTGCACGAGAATTTGGGTTTAGGATTCTTCGTTTTAGACTTGTCAACTTTATAACCACTCCCAGTACATTAAAAGTAGCTAGTTGCTTGGATCCAACATGACCTGATGGATTTGGAGGCTTGGTCTCTTTCTGATTCTTCTTCTTCTTCCCCTTTCGTTTCTTCTTCTTTTTATAAACCTTGCTACTTTTTTTAGAGCTTTCACTAGGCAAAGAAGGAGAAAGAGAAGGAGAACTGACAGGTCAAGAAGGAGAAAGTTTGACCTGAGGTTGATTTGTGGGTGGTGTGCTTACATCTGAAGCATTGGGTGCATTCGAAGCACTGAGAAAAGTTGAGATCATCGGAGTGGAGAACAACCAAATTGGTAACCCGATGGTGAGTCCCGGAAGGATCAGTGTGGCAATGCACGGAGGACCAACATTTCCAAAGGAAGGAAAGGCAAAAGGTTCCTTGGGAAAATGGGTTCCTTCGTTGGTACTCCCAAGAATTGACACCATTGACACTGACTCGACCGAAGGTCCACTAAGGAAAAAAAACAACATATGCTACAAATTTAAGAAGCAAACAATCAAACAAACCTTCCCACAATGAGACCACTAGTTGGTGATGAAATCCAACATCGCGAGATCAATATAGGAAGGGGTTGGGATAGAGCAAGTGGATCAATTACGTTGGCGACATGCTTAAGAGACTTACACCTTGGTGCAAGTTCCCACAATGTTTTACCCATGGGTGTACCCTCCAAGGAGCCCGAGTGAGTTTGACCAATGTTTGACCCAGGTACGGTGAAGACTCTACTTCACCATCACCTTATGTATCAACCCTACATATATAGGCCACTAAGGTTACCAAATCACAGTCAGCCTCCGGGCGAGTGCAATCGACAGTCCAGAAGGAACATATGGGCAGGATAACAAGTCTGAAATTCTTCAAGAGAATTGAAGACAAGTGGACCAAAATACTACTGAGAACCCTGAATGGATTCGGGATTCACAAAGCTCCGAGACCAAATGAAACCAGTGGTTTCTCAGGAAGAACCCCCAATATATGATCTTTCTGCTACGTGGTTTAAGCTTCAGAGGGGGGATCTTTGTTGCTCATTCGCACACGACCTTGTCTTTAACCCCTGTGTGAGAGGGGGGTCCCAACTATGCTTATATGAAGGTTGGATTTACTCTCCCTATCACAAGATTTTGCGTTTGTCTGATGGCTTTGTAAATTTATCCTCACAACCTATTCCAAAGCCCTACACTTTAAGCTAATGTAGGTTCTCTACCAAATAATATAAAAGTGTCTGATCAATTTTATAAGAGCTTCATTTTAGGGTTGTTGTTTACTTAATGGTGTGAAAGTGAAACTTATGATTTTTTAGACTCAACTCCAAAAGAATGCAGAATAATGAGATGCAAAACTTTTTCTTCAATGAATCCTACATACGGGATGGAGAAGAGGTTCAAATTTCTTCAACAAAAACACCAAATTCCCAAATGCAATTTTCTAAATGCAATCTACTTTACTACCCAAAAGCAAGAATGTGATTATCTTCTTTATTTGATTTTAAAAGAAAGCAAATGCAAATCCTTTAATGCTTCATTACTTTCAATCAAAATGAAAGAGTCAAATGCAGATACAAAAGACAGGGAGAAAAAATATTTCGAACAAAGAATGCATTTAAAGGATAACGTGAACTAAAAGAAACAAGTGTGATAACGCGTTCAATCAAGAACTCAAATATGTAAAAGAGAAAGAAGATAAACTCTCCCGAAATCCTCAAACGATGAGCAACAAGAAACATAAATCAAGCTAGGTTGTCATAAGAGTCCCAATCATCTGAAAAGTGAGATGTTTCAAATGAAGACAAGAAATATCAATACCAAGCAACCTTTGCAAACCTTAGTTGATGAACAGTCCTAAACAGTCAAGCAATCTGAAAGCTTTACGAGACGAAGATCTGATAAACTCAAAAGGAAAAGAGAACCAAGGGATCATGTTAACACAAGGGGATCACAACTCTGGTAAAATTTGCAAACTCAAAGGATAAACAAAATTGAATGATAAATGGCCAACTCTTAGCAAAACAAAGTCAAGAGTATTCAAAAGTCTTTGAGAAAAAATCTCCTCACGATTAGACTGAGAAAAAGTGAGCAGAAAGGGGCAGAAAACCCAGAAAAGGAGATCAGCGCTCATGTTTCCAAAGGGATAGAGTGCTACAGTGATTTGGTATACACTATAGGGGAGCATTGATCCTAGATAAATGCTCTGGTGTACATAGTAGAGGAGTGATGCCCTTCTCAAAAACTCATAAATAAAGCTTAATACTCATACAAGTCAATGTCATTCCCCAATGAAGTTGCCAATTTATGTTATGGAAATATTCCCTTGTGGACAGGTGAACTTTCCATTGGATTATAGACCCCTATTACCAAGACAAAAAAATGAAAGTGGACACTAACATCCCTTTGAATTTAGTTTAACTAATCAGAAAGAGAGAGAGGGAGAAAATGTGTGATGCACCTAGTTTCGAAGTTTGTCTTCGTTGCTTCCAATCCGAGCTTGATCTCCAAACTCCTTAGCGCAACTTGATACATGCAATGCAATAGACAACAAAGAGAAATAAAGAACTCCTACTCTACAAGATTAAATCAAACAAATTCATTTACAAATATTGAAGGAACAATAGATAAGAACATGCAAAAATACACAAGATTGAAGGAAATAGGCCAAGTATATTAAAATGAGAACCCAAAGAGAATACTTACAAACATGGATGATGATGGAGCACTCCTACAAGCTCTCCTAGTCTAGACCCTTGCATGAATCCCAAGACCATAAGTTTGATATATATGTCTCCAGAATCAAAGGTTTGATACCTCTAATCTTCCTCCTTTTCTCCATGTAAAGCCTTCATTACATAGGATTTGGAAGCTTAACCACCATGGACAAGATCACTCACTAGATCCACTAAAATGGGATCTCCAAGTTTTTTAGGGAGAAAATATCTCTTCAAGGATTTTAGGGAGAAAATATCTCTCAAGGATTTTAAGGAGGAAATATCTCTCAACACCAACCAAATTAGGATTTCGGTTTGAGAAAATATCTCAACCATCCATGAGATTCTCAACCTCTCCTTGAGATTCGGAAATTAAATGTGAGGTGGATTCTCACATCACAGGTGAGGGCAGATTTTTAATTGTGCATTGTTACCATCTTCGGTTTCTCATGCACCTGAGCATGGATAAAGAATTGAATTTACTCATTACTTTAACTCAAATGGCCAGAATGGTTCAGAGCCACCTCAAGTCTGCCCACATAAGCTTGTATCATCAGGGTTTGATTAGAATCCTGGCGTTATTCGCTTTGGGTGAAATTGAAATGCCTTGGGACTACTTTCTGCAATTTGTGGGTTTACAAGAACAAGAACAACAACTTGATCCACAGACCGAGGGTGAAAAAGACAAAGACAAGCAAGAAGGGAGGGTTTCCCCTGAACCTAGTATCCCATCGAAGGTTGTCCAACAAACAAAAAATAAGAAAAAGGGCTCAAAATCAAAAGGTACCCCATCAAGAACAAACAAGTCAACAACCCCAATGAATGAGGAATACCCTCGAATGCAGTTCAGATCTTCCACTGCAAAACGAAGAGAAGGTGAGGGTGGAAGAGTTTCTAGTATGCATCAACAAGCATAAGATACCCCATAGGGCCCATTGTTGCCTAGACATTGAGAAAAGGAACATGTAACTCCCATCATGCAATAGTGTAAAGTGTCTAAAATGAAAAAATGAGAGGTCAAATGAGGTCTAAGCAGCACAGTCCTCAAATTGTAAAAGTGGAATTTATTCCCATGGAGACCTTACTTAAAGATTCCACCAAAGTTAAGCAAAATAGAAAAAGGAAAGGGACTCAAGGCCTTGGAATGCCCAACAAGTCCAACAAGAAAACCAAAATTACAAATCAGTTAAGACTGAATTCCAAGGAATTTTTTAACCCATCATTGAAGGACCGCCAACCCATTGTAATTTAAGATGAAGACAGCTCTAGGTTTTACAACATGGAAGAAATGGCAGTCCATACACTGATGAAAATGACATGAGATAAAGAAAAATTTAAATTCTGTAAGGGTGAAACTTCAAGAGTGCAATTTGCAGCTGTCAAAATAGAGTACCCTACAGATTCAAGCTTACAACAAGATACAGGGGACTTTGGCCCAGATCTTGATTAAGATTATGATGGAATTTCCCCAAATGCAGGGTTACTCTCCAGGCAATTTCTAGATGAAATCAAACCAGAAATCAAGGTCAATATATCAAGAATTCAGGGGTATACAAAAGAATCCCATGGCAGAGGGTCTGAAGCAATGCATGTGTATGAAATGAGATCCAGAAAAAGTAAAGTGTTAGTTGATCATAACAAAGTTGACGTGGATGATGACAAGAGGTTGAAAGAGAAAGGTAAGAAATGGGTTTTAATTAAACCAAAGGAGGAGGTTGATGAAGCTTTAAAGGACAACCACCAAGTGCAAGCATTAAAACAACAAATCTAGACTTTGCAATAGCAGAATCAGAAGTTGGAGAAGCAGCATTCTAAGCTGCAAAAGAAGTACCAGAAACTATAAAGAAAACATCAGAAGACCTGCTTCTTCTCTAAGGATATAATATGAAGTGAACTAATGTTGTTGAGGAGGAAAAGTTTGAGGATGATGCTACCTAATCAAGCTATCTCCCAGTTAGTCTCGAGCTAGAATGCACGTGGGTGTTGTTAGCACGGGAATTTGCAGTAGCAATTTTGGTCATTTCGCAGCGACGGTGAATTAGGAGTTTTTGCAACGCTCTTGCTCTTGTGATTTGTAGTGTTCCTGAAATTGGTGATTTGGTAGCGCTTTTGGATTTCGTAGCGCTTTTAGATTTCGTAGAGCTAAGAGTCTTTTGATCATTCATAACACCAAGTGGCCAAGATTGGTGTCATCTTACGCTATTGGCATAGTTAGCATATGAGCATTTTGAAAATTGCACAATCATTGGCACTACGGAATTTGCAGATCTATTTCAAGAGAGGCGCTACGAAATGTGCAGAATTGTTTTACAGTGGTGCTACAGAATTTCTTGTAGTGGTTAATGTTACAAATTTAATCATAAAACCAAAAATATGAAGTGGGTTTCTCTAAAAAAAATTGTGGAGGAATACGACATCCATGTTGACTTGCTAACCAAATTTCAGCCTGACCCAATTTTTAAATTGAGAGAAACAATTAAAACACCAGTGCGCTACGAAATGTGCTGCCAATTCTCTGTTTTGCATAGCTGATTGGATATTCGCCTTGTTGGGAGGTTGTCAGCTGTCAAGGAGGGTTCGAATGAATTATCATGGATCAGATAGATGTCAAGGGACACCTGCACCTAAGTCTTAGCTCCATTAAGACCTCATGCAGTGAGTCAGAAACAATTCATTAAAGACTTCCAATAATTTCTTGAAAAATAACAGTTTGTTGGATTTTTGTCTCTTTGATTTTTGCCACCTATCTCCAAGGCTTAGAATTCAATGAAAGAGATGGGATTCGACCTCCTAAGGATATTGAGATGTTATTTTCTATTTAATGAAGGAGAGATCTCTTGGAGAAGGATTGGATTCATTATCCAAGAGAGACAGCTAGAAGAGCAGTTGAGTTGCTCATTTGTAAGCCTGAGGGCATGTATTGTAGGCATTTCTGCCATTAGAGATTCATGAAATTTGTGATACCAGACTGTTTTTATCTTGTTTCCATTATTTCTTATCATCTTGCTTAAGTAATATTTACAGATTTTGAAGATCAAAAGATGTCTTTGGTTAATGAATTCATGGGCTGCAAAGGATTTGTGGTAATTGTTTGTTAATCATAGATTATTGTTCAAGCACTCTTTTATCTATATTATAGAAAGGATCTTTGTTATGTGGATATTCTTCTCTTTGTTTACCGTCTATTCTTCTATCCATCTTTGCATAAGATTTTCGTCTGGTAGGCAGCCTGATTGCCTGTTATCTACAGAATGTCATGAATCCATGCCCAATGGAATGTATTTGCAGTAGTATGATGTCCTCCCTTTTACTCTTTTCTTGCGGATCCACCTATTCAAACTATTTTAATCCATTTACATTTCTATGTTACCAAACTTACTCTCATTTGCAGTATGGGAGTGACTCTTGGAGTGATAACAGTTTTGGCATCATTGTCGGGGACGGAAGTGAATATATCTTCCCTGGGAGAATGACAACGAAGAGATCTAGGTTTGGATGGTGAACTGAAGTTGGACACTTTAGACAGCTTATCCTTCACCATGGCGACTCCATAGTTCAGAAATCCATAGGTGACTCCACTAGTTGAATATCTAGAATGGCATCAGATGATCGGATGGAAGCCATTGTTGCTGCAAGGTTTGCTCCTTTCAAGTTTGTTGATATTCTCGGTTTACCTAATATTGTTCTTGTTATATATGTGTGGGGAGATGACCGTCCACGGTTCAGAGAGAAGGATGAAGACAACCCTGCACATCATGTAATCAAATTTCATCAATACATGGACCAACTGAGTATACATCATGAAGATATATTGATGAAAATGTTCATGTATTCATTGGAAGGCTATGCAAGGTAATGGTATAAAACACTCCTTGCTTCTAGTATTTCCTCTTTGAAGGACTTTCATGATGTTTTTTATTCTCATTGCAAGATAATTTATCCAGCTGAAAGAATTTTTGTGAGGGATATGCATCATATATTCAGGATTCAGCAAGTGATTCCTCTAGCAGATGAAGGGGATGATTACAGTGTGTATGAAGATGAAGATTCATTACTAGATATATCTCCTTCTAGATCTGTCATACAGCAGGAAGATTCTCATCAATTTGATTTTGAAATTCCTAACAATGATTCTTTATATGAAGAAGATGATTATATTGAGGTTGAAGATCATTTATTGTCAAGTGTATCGTTTCCTAATGTTTTACAGCATGGAGATTTTCAAAATTATGATATTAACAATGAAGCTTTAGATGCATTTGGCATTAATTCAAATGTTTTTAATAGTGGTGATTATGATACAAAAGTTGTCCCAAATCTCTTTGAAGATTATATTGTTGATGATTATACAAAGAAATATTCATCCTCGTCATTAGGATTTCATAATGCACCTGCTCCACTTTATGATATATATGACGAAGACTTTGAAGTCCTTGATCTAGATGTGGAAGGATCTGACCATCAGATTCATGAAGGCATTCAGCTCATTATCCATGAACAGTTGGAGCCAGTGTATGACAATTGTGCATCTAAAGGAAACATGGAAGAGGAGGATCATCTTGGTGATTCTCGTGTTGACATTGTTGTTGATGTTAACCAAGAAACTTTTCAGTAGGATCAGGATGATTTTGATACTTTTGATTGCCAACTCCCAGATGATGTTCATGCCCTCTTTTTAGTAGACATGGAGGAGTACAGCTTGATTAAGGAAGCAGATTTTTTCCAGCATCAACAATGTTTTTCAGAACATTTGAAGTTTTGTGATGAATATTGAGATCCAGTTGCCACTTATATGGAGATAGTTTTTCCACAAGATCAAAGTTTTGTAACTCTTGGAATTAGAGCAGATTGTAGTTGTAAGTATTGGTTGCCCAGTTTCTTTATGCTGCAAGAATTTCATCTTTTTTGCTTTAACTCATTAATTTGCAAATGGATTGGCTACTCTGTAAATCCAATGTTTGATTGGAAATATTGGCAATTTTATATTGCATGATCAACTTGTTTCTGTCAGTTAGAAGTAGGAGTAGGCAGTGTAGATAATAAGCTTGGATTCAAAGGGTCATTTATTTCAATGAAGTAGTTGCAGGGACACGTTGTAGCATGAAAAGAAGGCACATGGGTCTTCTTGTTCTTGGCAGCTCGTAGGGAGTGTGCCATTCCCCATGGAGCCAAATGTTAGCACAAGAACTTGCAGTAGCAATTTTGGTCATTTCGTAGCAACGATGAATTAGGAGTTTTCGCAACGCTCTTGCTCTTGTGATTTGTAGTGTTCCTGAAATTGGTGATTTGGTAGCGCCTTTGGATTTGGTAGTGCCAAGAGTTTTTTGGTCATTCATAACGCCAAGTGGCCAAGATTGGTGCCATATTACGCTATTGGCATAGTTATCATATGAGCATTTCAGAAATTTCAGAGTCATTGGCACTACGGAATCTGTAGTGCTATTTCAGGAGTGGTGCTACAAAATGTGGAGAATTGTTTTACAGTGGCGCTACGGAATTTCCTATAGCGATTATTGTTACAAATTTAATCATAAGACCAAAAATACAAAGTGTGTTTCTCTAAAGTTTTTTGTGGAGGAAGATGACATCCTTGTTGACTTGCTGACCAAATTGTAGCCTAACCCAGTATGTAAATTGAGAGAATCAATTAAAACACCAGTGTGCTACGAAATGTGTTGCCAATTCTCTGTTTTGCATAGCTGATTGGATATTCACCTTCTTGGGAGGTTGTCAACTGTCAAGGAGGGTTTGAATGACTTCTCATGGATCAGCTAGATGTCAAGGGACACCTGTACCTAAGTCTTAGCTCCATTAAGACCTCATGCAGTGAGTTAGAAACAATTCATTAAAGACTTCCAACAATTTTCTGACAATTAGAAGTTTGTTGGATTTTTGTCTCTTTGATTGTTGCCACATATCTCCAAGGCTTAGAATCCAATGAAAGAGATGGGATTCAGCCTCCTAAGTATATTGAGATGATATTTTCTATTTAATGAAGGAGAGAGCTCTTGGAGAAGGGTTGGATTCATGATCCAAGAGAGGAGAGAGCTAGAGGAGCAGTTGAGTTGCTCATTTGTAAGCCTGAGGGCATGTATTGTAGGCATTTTTGCCATTAGATATTCATGAAAGTTGTGATACTAGATTGTTTTTATCTTGTTTCCATTCTTTCTTATCATCTTTCTTGAGTAATATTTACAGATTTTGAAGATCAAAAACTGCCTTTGGTTAATGAATTCATGAGCTGCAAAGGATTTGTTGTAATTGCTTGTTAATCATAGATTATTGTTCAAGCACTCTTTTATCTATATTACAGAAAGGATATATGTTATGTGGGTATTCTCTTTTTTGTTTACCGTATATTCTTATATCCATCTTTGCATAAGCTTTTTGTCTGGTAGGCATCCTGATTTCCTGTGATCTGCAGAATGTCATGACTCCATGCCCAATGGAATGTATTTGTAGCAGTTTGATGTCCTCCCTTTTACACTTTTCTTGTTGATCCACCTATTCAAACTATTTTAATCCATTTACATTTCTATTTTACCAAGCTTACCCTCATTTGTAGTATGGGAGTGACTCTTGGGGTGATAACATGTGCTAATGCACAGTTCTAGTCATTCTCATCTGTCATAGTTCTTTTGTAAAGAGTTATTTCACTCCAGCATAAACATCAGTTGTTTTTTGCACTTGTAGTAGTCTAGTTGTCCTAGGTTCAAGACATTATTGTCAAAGCATAATAAGTGGTCATTTTTGTGTGATATGAACCACATTTTTGTTACGATAAAGTTAAAGTATGTAATCACTTATATTTCCAATAAATACAGTCAAGATAAAGAGGTGTTTCCAAGTTGTAATGAAGGAATGTTAGTCGATACATTTAGAAGTCTAGTTGTTATGTAGAGTTAAGCTTTAGTTTTGAAAATGGTCGAAACCATCTGCAACAATGATAAATGGGAAGATTTTTTATTGTTGAGGGGTTCATTTTTTGGTGAAAGATTCAACCATCAGATTTGGTCGGATCTGCTTCTATGATTGTAAATCTCTCTACCTGGTGACTTTATATATTGATGACAGTTTTGTTTTCTTGTTCAAGTCTCTATGTATTTTAATCTTATCTTGGATGAAAAATTGTGATGTGTGCAATGTACATTTATTTTTTCCTTTCAGCTATTGTTGTAACTCATCTTTTTGTTAACATGCAACCTATTAATTAGCTATTGCTTTAGTAAGAAGATCAATTATTTTGCAACCTGTTGGATGACTTGCATCTGGATATTTGTTTAGGTCTTAAAATATAATTTTGAGTCTTAATTCTAACACAACATGTCACTCATTGGTTGCTTGTTGTTGTTTCCTTTGTTTATCTTTCCACATCCTCACATGTTCATCAAAATGTATGCCATTAGCTAAGGGGAACCTGCAATCATGTTGTTTGATCAGTCCAACCAGGTTTCTACTCTTGATAAACCTATTCATTAGCTGACCAACAAACTTAATTAATAAAAAACAAGCCTTTTCTAAAACTTGAGGTGGCTTAGATTTTCCCTTTAGTAGTCAAGTGAAAACTTTAGGACCAACACCAACCATAGACAATTTATCAATCAATTTAGGCCCAAACTCAATGAAAACACCATTATTCAAATTTGATGAACCAAGGACAGAATTCAGATGTTGTAGGATCACAATCATCCATAATGCCAACAAATATAACCAGATTTAAGCATTATTTAGAAGTGTTTATGTTGTGTGCAAATAGCCAAATTAAGTGTCACACTTAATACTAAAAATATTTCCAGAACTATGTATATGAGTCATGGTGAACTTCATCAACAAAGTATTTCTCCAAATGAATTGACTTATGTTGGACCACACATATGAAATTTGCCACTACCAAAGGAAGGAATCATCCATGAGCTTAACCATGAAACGGTTTGGTTAAAAAAAAAGGTGTAAAGATTTTGAAAATGCTTATTAGATTTAGAACCATTTACACATGATTTTGTTCGGATGTTAAGCTATTGGCCCTCGACCAAGTTTTGAGGAAAACTTCGTCATGTTTGGACCACTTTTGGACTTCGACAGGCTGGTCGAAGATGGAGCGCTCAGGCAGAGCTGAGATCGCGGATCTCACTTATTTTGCGAACTATGTGGACCCAGTAAGGGGTTCTTTAGGTTTTTTGTAATGGGTTATGGGATGTCGGCCCATGGGGTTTACCCATGATTAGGCCTATTGTAAGGGATTGTAAAAGTATAAATAAGTAAGAATGTATTATAGAAGAGTAGTGAGTAGTGGCTAAGTGCAAGCATTTTTTAGTTGCTTTGTGCAACAGAATGTGTATGTGCTAAGGCTCTATGCTCGATAGAGAAGTTGGCTCGGTGCCTAGACCTAGTTTTGGAAGGAGGATCTGGTGTTGATCGGGATTATTTTCGGCACGAAATGAGAGCGGAGATATAATAAAGAAATGCAATGAGATATTGCAGATATTCAATAATATAACAGAAATGTATCAGACATGCAACCATAAACACAGATATACAGTAATACACGATTTCTATTAATCA
>ML811116.1:252248-263882 GCA_009831015.1 Picea engelmannii | reverse complement strand
ACATCCATTATATTCTAACAAGGGCTACATCCGCATCTAACAAACATGAATTTCAAGTGGTGGAGGACATGGTTCTTGATGGTCAGTTTTAGCAACATGTTAGGTATATTCTACAATTCACCAAACCCATTTACAGTATGATTCGATTTGTAGATACAGATCATTTGGTGATTGGAGAGGTATATGAGCAAATGGACAACATGCTAGGCCAAATCAAAGACATTGTTGAGCCAAGGGATGTGATCTTGTATGATCGTATCCATAAACATGTGGTCAAAATGGATATATGCTTGCATTAGACAAGTTGGTACCTGAGGAAGAGGAGTGTGCTCAAGTACAAAGCGAATTGAGCAAGTACGTCAATGAACATGGAGTCTTTGCTAACTTGCATGCAACCAAAGATCGAGATAGGTTGAGTTCTATCGGATGGTGGAACATGTATGGCTCTTCTACCACATATCTACATAAATTGGCTGTGAGGATGCTTTCTCAGGTGGGTAACACTTCTTCTATAGAGAGGTGTTGGAGCACCTATAGCTTCATCCACAACGTAAAGAGAAACAACTTGAATGTAGACCAGGCAGAAAGCTTGGTTTATGTGCACTACAACTTGAGGTTGCCCCATTATTGTAATGTGGTGGAGAATGATAATTATAAAAGAGATGTGACTTGGGCCAACAATCCAGAGGAGACTAATTTGGAGGATGGAGCCATGGTTTTAGAGCACTTGGAAGCTGAACTTTTGGGTGATCATGATGGTGATCATATTCAAGGAACAGGCATGCCACTCCCATCCACTAATAGGTTTCCAGATGCAACAGTGTTCCATTTATCTTCACAGCATCCAATGTTACATGGGGGCCATGCAGTTGTTGGTCATGTTTCACAAACACTTCCACCTACTCCTGCTCCTCTTCTTCATAGATCACAGAAAAAGAAACAAGAAGTTTCTCGTGGCAACAAGAAAACTTAGTGCATAGTACTTACTATTGTATACTAGATCTCTTTTTCTTTTTCCTGTAAGTAGTCCCCAGAACTTAGTACTTTGTCTTTATTATAGCTTATTTTGTAAACAATGACCATTATATGACAGTTCACCTTTGAACTTTGAACTATTGATTAAATCTTACAAATTTTTGGTAATGAATATGATCCTCTAGAGTCTATTTCATTTTGTGGTTGATGTTGTTTGTGACTCTGTTCTAATTTGTTGATGACAAATTTTATATGATTGATGTTATATGTGTACTAAATGGTTAATGCTTTAATGATCATCACTAATCCAGTAGTCAAATGATCTTAAATCTATGTTTTCATGTTTTTTAAAGTTGATTTGACATTCTGCATGTTTCTTTATATGTATGCATCAAAATATATTAGATATGTGTTATATAAAAAAACGCTCCCGAGACGTTTTGCTCCCGGAATCTTTTTGAAAATTGTGCTTTTCACTCCTGCTCCCTGTTCCCAACAAACTTGGTCAGCCCTAATGTTTATCTACAATCTGGAAGGTCAGCCCCAATATCCTTGAAGCAAAACAAGTATAAAAGGAAGGTCGAATCTACTAAAATTCATTTCAAGTGTGCCTGTGTGCTCAAATTTTTTGGGTTATTCTAGAGAAAAGGGGATTCTATTCCAAACCAAGGGTCTCATTGATAATGCACCAATATGAAGGATTAGAGGTCTATCTTCTGAGGATCACATAGGCAATTCCAAGCAGCAAGAAGGCACCTGTAGCAAAACATTCAAGACATGATTAGCTAGCTGTTTGCATAAGAAATCTGTCACGGCACTTGATGAGGTGAATTTGTTGTCCAGATCACAGTTTGTAGATCACCTACAAATCAAGAGAACTTAGCAGTCACAGTTGAAGAAACACCCAGATCTGTTGCTTTTTTTGACAGAAGGATACACTTGTAGCAGCAGACAGATCCATAGGAATGTTTTCAGGGCAGGAATGATCAGATGAAGGAAAGTTGCAGACTCGTCATGCTGTCAAAACCACAAATCTAAAGTATAAGGTGCCCCCAGCATATCTTAAGTGCAATACCACAACTAAATAACAAGGGGTCAAATGTATTATGAAAGGTTGAGGTTGATCAGCCCATGGAATTGGTAACAAGCAAATATTTTTTTCTGGCTCATGGTTTTGAGCACCTGGTTTCATTTGAGCACAAGGAATTGGCCAACAGCTTGGAACATGGTTTCTTTGAGCCCACGTTTTAACTTTTTACTCCACTCAAGGAGGGTGCACTTGCCACTTTTTGAGCTATCACATGATCCAGCTAAGGAATAAGCCCTAACCATTTGCTCCCATTTTTAGAAAATCTGTTGTAACTAGCTCATTATTTTGTATTTGTTGACTTGTCTTCTAGGTGGAGTTAGTTAGATAAAAAAATATTATTTTTGTTTTCCTAGGATTTCTTTTAGAGGGAATTGAGGATCTCAGCTAACTTCTTGCTATCTTTAGTAAGCAAGTTGTTGAGAGTTCTATTTTATTGTCTTCCTTGGAGAGAAAAGTGGATCTAGGAAAACAAATAATATTTTAATTTTTTATTGTATGAGGGAGATGGACATTAAACCTGTATAAAGGTTCGCTCTCCATTGGTAAGATGGATTGAAATGGCTGAAAAATGCAAGTGTTTGTGAGCAAGCTAGCTCCAAGTTTGGGGATTTGTCTTTCATTTATGTAAGTTATGTTGTCTTTTATGTAATTTTGTTTGTGGAATTGTTCTAGGAAAAATACTTTAAGGTAAAATATTTTGCTTGATTTTGAATGTCAGAGGCAAATAAAACCATAAATGAGCACCTTGCTATGTTGGGGGAGTCTATATTGATGTAGTTAAGTCACATGATATGCTCTCTAGTCATTTAACTTTGAAGATCACATCTCATATGCCATATTTAAGTAGTGGGTATGTATGTATACAGTCTTGGGGTAGGGGCTACCTTACACTTGCTTTGAGAAGGCATCTTAAGTGACCCTCTTCCTCACTTATTTTGTAAGATCTTAACCACCAAAATCTTTTGTTGAACCAAGTTTAGGTGTTTAGAACACGTCAAATGGCTGCCTATAAACCCTTGACTTTCCCTCTTAAAATTGCCTAAGTGACTCTATAGCCCAACTCCAAGAAGGCGAGGTACTGGTCTCCCTTTCACTCATCACCCCAAGCCCATCTTATTTTAATTTCTCCATCTAAATTGTTGCTAGGTTCTCTTTACTCCCACTCCTACTACACGAAGTGAGCTTAGTAACCAATAGGGAAACCCCCCTTGACTAGGAAGTCTTTCCTTTATTTAAAGTGCAAAGGAGAGTTGGTGAGGTGACAGTGGCCAACCTCCTGAGTTCCACAAGGCTAGCATCCATCTTTGGAACTTTAAGCTAAAGGTTTGGCTTGTGTGGTAACAGTGTCCAAAGGAATGAAAAATCAGCCTACCTTCTTTAGTGCCAAACCAATTAAAATTTAACAATCATAGAGACATATGGAAGAGAAAAAAGAAAAAAACATTTTTGTCTGGTTTCTAAGAACCTCTTAACCAAACATTCAAGCATTATTAAGCTATTCTTGCTGCCCACCTATATATTTTACATCTCAACTCTCAAGATTTTTCTTGGATATCTTTGACACAAAGTCCTGACATCAGAGTTGATTAAGTTAACTCATTACACTTTACCTGCCAGTAAAGAATCCGCTGCATGGCAATACTTGTTGGAATGCCTTCTGGCCACATTGGGATCAAAACATAGACTGCAAATCTCTCATGTGCTCTGATCTTGTCAGCTATCTTCAGAGCAAGTTCGATTGGAATCATGTTGTTGGCACCTTGTATACAGAAACTATTTCAGTCATAAATTTTAGGTAATCAATGATAATATACTCTGGAGTCTGACCACTCTAAAATTTCAATCATTGAGCATTAGTTGGTATAAATAGTAAATACTATAAAGTATTTTAAATGCAGATCAACAAGAACAAAGAAAAAAACTAATTGAAATCGGAAATCCATCTTTGAACACTGATAACTTGTAATATATTCATTTTATTATCATAAGTTTGTTCCAGGTTTCATTGTTCATTATGGGAAGTACCAATCTTCTTGGTCCTTGCCATTGTGGTTGTTTTGTGGTCTCTGGTACTACAATTGCAGATGACAAGGGAGTGAGCTCCTTCAGCACAAGACATCAAGTATAAAGCAGGAAAAGAAAAGAGGTGATGGATCTCCTTGAGAATATGTTTGGCTGTCATCAGAAGCGAGTGGTGCTAGCAGATGTGAAGAATGTTAAATTTCAGACCATGGTAAGCAGACTCCGCACTCAGAAAGAATAACCTAAACCTAGGTAGCTTAAAAAACTGAAAACCTTACTCAAAACAGCAATCCCCGAATATGTTAAACTTAATACACAAACACATACTACTGGAAATTACGAACAGTGAAAAACAAAAACAGAACCACTCGAAACTGCATTTGTATTCTATTTATTGAAAAAATAGAAATAAACAGCAATACTTCAAAATTCAAATCACAAACTTGCCAATCAACACAGTGATGCACCCCAGGACTCTTTTATTCTAAGTTACCAGGATTCAAATGTGGATACGGATACGGATACAGATTCATTGCTAGTTTTTTGAAAAGCCAGGATCCGGATACGGCAGAGGAACAGCAAGTACAAACAATATAAATATATTTTTATAATTTTTAAAAATTCAATTTATATGAAAATTAAAAATATATATAAATTTTTAAATATACAACTTATATATAAAATACTTATAAACATAATTATTAGATTAATAATCTTATATTAATGTAACATTTATAAATATTTAAACATTAATTATTAGTTATTAGTGTAACTAGTTATTATAGTTATTAATTATTAATGTACTTTATTATTATTAATGTACATAAGAGTTTATTATTAAAGTTAAGTCATTACGGTCCCACTGTTAATAATAAAATAGGAGTTTATCATTAAATTTATTATTAATATTAATGTTATTAATTAATAATCATAGATATTAACGTTATTATTTATTTATCATTTTCAAATATTTAATGGTATATAAATAAATAAAAGTACATTAAAGTGGTTTATAAATTTGAACATCAATTAGAATATCTATATGGCCATGGGTTATAAACTTTATCTCATATCCATTAAAGTTTATAATATAGCGGAACTGTTGAAAAGCGATAAACTCTTGACAGAAGTCTCCCGAAAAATCCATTTATTATTGGGTTATCCATTACAGTGGTCACAATAAGTTCCAACTGTGCCTAATATTCAATTGAAACTGAAGAGTGAGGCGGGAGGCAATCAAGAAATTCTCAAAAAAATGAAATGGTTGAAGTGGAACATTTTCGTTTCAACCATCGCCAAATAATGATCCATAGGTAGTGGAATAGGTAGGGTTGTCGAAATTTGAGAGTTACGTAACCCGCGTATGTTCCAAATCGATTGGATTTAAGATTTCTATTGCACTTCCCCCTACGCTTCTATTACATATATAGGCGAATGCTTCTTCCCGCCTCCACAAACGGGTTGCAATAACCCGATTCGAGGTGAAATCGATCCATTGCCCACTCGTGTGACGAGTCCGCTGATTTTTACGTTCTTGACATTTGCGCTGATGTTGGCATAGTAATCCATTTATTATATAATATATGGTTATCCATTATCACGTGACACGTCCACTGATTTTTCCTTTTTGTCACGGACGGATCCCGGCGGATCTGGATCCGAATTCGTATCCGATCCGAGGATCCACGAATCCATCCTCCAGGCCTAACAGATCCGGTAACATAGTTTTTATTGAACAAGAGACAGAGGAAAGCTACATTGCATCTCGACATTCAATGAAATTCCCTAGGTGATAGTGCCAAAAACCTAACCCTAATCAACTCAACCAGTGCACCCTACTGCATGGATAGAAGTGCCTTGAACAAGGTGCCCAAACTGGAGGATGAAATCTGAAGAATGCATGCATGCATGCTCCTTGGGATTTGTGCCCCCTTCCTAGAATAGAAACTTCTTGTACAGTGTGATCTAGCTGCCCAAAGTGTCGTGCACACATCTAATTAGGGATAATCCATGTAAACTAACTGTAAAATAGAAAAGCATGTGTTCTAACAACATTACTAAACTGGAAAAGGATAAGGTTGGCGCATGCATGTGCCTACTCCTATATCACTACTGCACCACTCCCAAGAAACTCCCAAGAAAACTAGTGATGCACCATCACTCTAATATGGCGTGTCCTCATCATGACAGCACATCTATGTTGCACAGGAACCAATATAGCCTCTGTCGGAATGCACCATCACTATTGGAAAATAAGTTGTCGAGAAATCAAAGTAAAATATAACACACTCTTTGCGAAAAAGGTGTTCTCCACCAAGCCCAATCTCTCCTTCAACATCTCAAACTTCCCCTTTGCTAGGGGCTTCGTCAAAATGTCTACAACCTGCAAATTTGAGGGATCATATTCAAGAACTACTACTCCCTTCTGAACTCTATCTCTGAAGAAATCATACCGGATAAATAATATGCATGGAGCAATCGTGAAACACCAGGATACTCAGAGAGTCTAATACAACCCCGATTATCATAGTAATCCACAGTAGGTTCCAAAATATGATCAGTCAACTCTTCTATCAACTTGCGACGCTAGATAACCTCACAACTACCAGCACTAATTGCCATGTACTAAGCGCCACTCTTCCCTACTTCATGTTGTGTTGATGTTTTGGGCAACATCGAGAAGACAATCTCCTCAAATTGGCCATGTGACTTGGCTAAGGAGAATGGCCCAGGCATAGTCTTTATCCTTGATCATGTGACTTGACAAGGACTGACAAAGACTCGAGGTACATATGCATCAAGCAAACATTCTCCTCAGATGGCCACGTGACTTGGCTAAGAAGAATGGCCCAAGGCGTTGATGTTCTCCATGTATTAGCATCGGGCAAACATTCTCCTCAGATGGCCATGTGACTTGGCTAAGGAGAATGGCCCAGGTGTAGTCTCTATCCTTGATCATGTGACTTGACAAGAACTGACAAAGACTCAAGGTGTTATGTGGGAGAAGTATACATCAACTGGGTGCATCCCAGAGAAGATAAACATCAACCAGGCTCAAGGACAACTTTTCTAGAAGAGAAGAAATACCAAGAAGTACAAGAAGACCCATCTACACCATTGCAAAAGCTCCAAAAAGCATATTGAAGACCAGAAGAAGAAGTCAGCCCCACCAGTGAAAAGAAGGTGCTTGGACAAGTATAAATACAGGCAGAGTCATTTCATTTTGACACATACAACTCTTCTCCTGAAGGGCGCACTTGCCAGTTGTCAATTGCAGTAGTGAGATTTTCACTATCTTTTGGGGTTCTTGTTCTCTTGGTGTATGCACTAGAATTGGAGAGGCGCTAGGCTTGAAGAAGCCTTCTCTTGGTTATATCTTGGCTATCTTATTAAGACGCTAGTCTTTGGGGAGATACTTCTTGCATGGTATTTTGGCTATTGATGGTGATGTATTGATAATATCTTGGACTGAATTCTTCTATAGAAAAGTTGTTGGGTTTTTCTCCCGAGTTCGGGTTTTCCCAGGATAAATCTTGTGTCTATTGTGCATGGCTATCTCTCTATGATTCTATTATTTCTGCTGCAGTTTATTTCAGTTGAAATTTTCAGTGTAATTAATCTATGATAATAGTGGTATTAAAATCTGTTGGAAAATCATAAGGCAATAATTATGAGATCTGGAAATTAGAAAAATCAACATGGTATCAGAGCAGGTTGAGAATTGTCGTTGCACATGAGATTTTCCACTGCTCAGAATTGAACTTATCAAGCTCGTTGAGCACTTATTGTAATGTCGTTGGGACTAACTCCACCACAGATCAACTCGCCTTGCTCCAACGCATTTACTGCACCTTTCAGATTGTAATTTGGTGAAAGTTGAAATTTCACCCCAAACTCACTACAGCAGTTGAAGTAACAGTTTGTGAAGCTCGTTGAGCATTTATTGGGCTAAGTTGGGAAATTTTGGCATTGAGCAACTCACCCTGCCCTCGCACACCCATTACATCTCTCAAATTGACAATCCATCAAAATTGAAATTTTAGGGTTTCCAGGCTTATTGACATTTTCCTAGACATTGAACCTTTTGTTTCAGATTTTGTGATTTCTTCTTGTCAAGATGGTGATCAGCCTAAGAGATTGGAGGCAGCATTGATGGTGTCTCCTACAGTGTATGACAGCTCAAAATCAAATGGAATAGCAGTAGCAAGACTCCAGGTTTGCATATCAGGTTTGATATTTTATATTGTTGCATCTTAAGTAAATGTTGTAACTGGGACAACAGTCTTTAGAGGTCTATTACTGCCGAGTACTTTTACTATCAAATGTGTATTAACACTTGAATATTGTTGGTACGATGATCATTATGTAAATGCTCATTGTTTAATACTAATGATGCACTTGTTTGCTAGTTGAATTAATCTCTTCTAGTAACCCCATGAACAAGGTTAAATGCCATGGAGGTTACCATGGATATGTTCTTGTCTTTGTTCTTGTTCTTACCATGGAGGAATAATTTGTCACAACACTAGAAAAGTGTTTTTCTTGTCTTTTGTTTTTTCTCTTGTTCCAGGGAGGTCGCAGGTGATAGCTCTGAGAGGGAGCTATAATGACGACCGTTCTTGTTCATGTCCTTGTTCTTGTTCTTGTTATTATTCCGGGCAGGTCACATGTGATAGCTCTGAGAGGGAGCTATATTGATGGTTGTTGGTGGCAACAGGTCAGATGGTCTCTGGTTTGAGACATGGAGCAGATTGTCCAAACATGACAGTATACATCCATGCACCGAAGGCGAAGAGGACGAAGTTAGAACCTTTTGGAAATAAGGGTACCTTTTGTGGGATATAGAGAGTCTCATATGGAGATTGATAGTGAGGAGCAGGAGGCTCTGAAGGATGAAGGTACAGATCCCTCTAGTCCAGTTGTTCATCCTTTAGACTATCAGGAGGAGCCAGCAGAGCTAGTGGATCTACTTAGAGATGTTGCTATGACCAGGAAGAGGCCAGCATGACTTCGTGACACTTTGCAGGATGCAAAGAGGCATGCAGCTTCCAGTGGTACTTTCAGGGAGAGAAAACGACCTCAGAGGTTCTCGAGTTATATGCCATTGATCAGTCACATCATTGATTCCAAACCTTCCAGTTGTGAGGAGTAGGTGGCTCCACCTGAGGCAGGCGGCCCCACCAAATACCAGCTCATAGGGAGTCCGCCCTCAGGATCCATTAGGGAGGAGCAACCTCCCAGGATAGTTCATAGGAGATCAGACTTCAGAGGAGGTCAGCAGATGCAGAGGGAGCAGATGGCTCCAGAGATTGTACAGACTCAGAGGGATTCAAGTTTCAGAGGGAACATGTGAACTCAGAGTGAGCCTGATCTCAAAGAGAGTCAGTTGGCCCAGAGGGAGAGTCGATCATTTAGATGGAGTTCCCCCTCGGGTTCAGGTGGGAGAGAGACATCTTCAAAGACTGACAGACAGATGTTATAAGTTGAGGAGGCCAGACAGAAGCTTCAGAGACAGGAGGCTTCTAGGAGATGTGAGACCTCCTGGGAGGATTCCCTTATTTCAGTAGACTTGCTACAGTGACAGAGGAGGCAGCCAGTCGGGAGGACTGGGGTATGGATTTTGCCTCAATCAGAGAGGGAGAAGCCAGTGAGGCAGATTGGACAGCAGGGTTTGCTTCAGTGACAGAGGGAGTTGACCTCAGAGTTCGAGGTGGAGAATCTTGACTAGATGTGTTATTTCTTGAGATTAGAGGTGTGACAGAGATCAGATGAGATCTTCCTCAGTCAAGGGATACTGATGAGGTTCGATATGATGGACTGCAAGTCCATGGCTACACCTATGGAGACAAATCTGAAGAAGTTAAATGATTCTGCTTCAAATTCAAATTTGGTGGATCCCACGATGTACAAGCAATGGATTGGATCCTTGATATACCTGGTTAATACCAGGCCAGATATTTGCTTTGCAGAGAGCACCCTAAGCCAGTATTTGGTTGAAGTCAAGGCAGTTCCATTGGGTTGCAGCGAAGCATCTGCTGAGGTTTCGGCATGATACAGTTGGATATGGTTTGTCTTAGATGGTGAAGTGAGGCTGCAAGGATATACAGATTATGATTGGGCAGAGAGTGCAATAGACAAATTGAGCACCTCGGGGTGCTACTTCGGCTTGGGATCAGTTACGATTTATGGGATAAGCTAGAAGCAGGCTACTCTAGTACTCAGTACAGCAGAGACGAAGTATATCGCAACCATTGTCGCAAGTAGTGAAGCAGTGTGGCCTCGAAAGCTTCTTGCGGGACATCATCCGAGACATGGTACAGAAGGGAGCAGTTAAGCTGCAATACATATCCACAAATGAGCAAATTGCGGACATTCTCACCAAGCCTATGTCCAAGGCGATGGACTAATGAGTAGCATCAGGCAGACATTCTCCCAGAATGGCCATGTTGACTTGGCTGAGGAGAATGGCCCAGGCGTAGTCTTTCTCCTTAGTCATGCCGACTTGACAAGGAGTGATAAAAATACTCAAGGTTCTCCAGAGACAAGCTTGGCGCGATGCAGAATATCTCCCTCGCTGAGAGGGAGTTGATGTTTTGGGCAGCATCAGGCAGACATTCTCCTCGGATTGGCCATGTGACTTAGCTAAGGAGAATGGCACAGGCATAATCTTTATCCTTCATCATGTGACTTAACAAGGATCGACAAAGACTCGAGGTACAAATGCATCAGGAAGACATTCTCCTCAGATGGCCATGTGACTTGGCTAAGGAGAATGGCCTAAGGCATTGATGTTCTCCATGTATTAGCATCGGGTAGACATTCTCCTCAAATGGCCATGTGACTTGGCTAAGGAGAAAAGCCCAGGTGTAGTCTCTATCCTTGATCATGTGACTTGACAAGGATTGACAGAGACTCGAGGTGCTATGTTGGAGAAGTATACATCAATTGGGTGCATGTCGGAGAAGATAACATCAACCAGGCTCAAGGACAACTTTTTAGAAGAGAAGAAATACCAAGAAGTACAAGAAGACCCATCTACAACATTGCAAAAGCCCCAAAAAGCATATTGAAGACCAAAAGGAGTCGACCCCACTAGTGAAAAGAAGGCACTTGGACAAGTATAAATAGAGGCAAAGTCATTTCATTTTGACACATACAGCTCTTCTCCTCAAGGGCGCACTTGCCAATTACCAGTTGTAGTAGTGAGATTTTCGCTATTTTTTGAAGTTCTTGTTCTCTTGGTGTATGCACTAGACTTGGAGAGGCACTAGGCTTGAAGAAGCCTTTTCTTGGTTATATCTTGTCTATCTTATTGAGACGCTGGCTCTTGTAGACGCTAGGCTTTGGGGAGATACTTCTTGCATGGTATTTTGGCTATTGATGGCGATGTACTGGTAATATCTTGGACTGAATTCTTCTATAGAAAAGTTGTTGAGTTTTTCTCCCGAGTTCGGGTTTTCCCAAGATAAATCTTGTGTCTATTGTGCATGGCTATCTCTCTATGATTTTGTTATTTACGCTGCCATTTATTTCAATTGAAATTTCCA
>ML811116.1:203134-239848 GCA_009831015.1 Picea engelmannii | reverse complement strand
TTGAACCAACATGTCGAAAGAAAATCCTCAATTGTAAAATCTGGAACAATTGATAAATCGACCCAAAAAATTAATACAAAATGCTTGAAAGAGATTACAAAACGAGGTCGATTCATAAATCGAGTGCAAAATTCGAAAAGAAATGAAAGAAATAAGCAAGCCTGATCAGAAGATTGGGTGGAAACATTCAAATGGAGAAAGCCAACAGGAGATCAAGAGACATAGTTAGTCTGATTCAAAGATTGGGACCAATTTTGTGACCGCGGATATAAATGATTCAAAGGATAAAAGAATCCCAATCAAGGGATCAACGCCGATTTTAAAATCCACTGAAGAAAATCAAGCAAAGGAAATAAGTAATGGAAGAAAGGCCTAATTCAAAAATCGGCCTCAAACTTTGAAAACTTGTAAATAAAAATAAATAAAAAGAGGCTCCATTTACAAATCAAGCCCAATTGGTGGATCAGGAACAAAGAAGATTTGAATGCCAAAAAGAGGCCCAATCCATAGATCGAGAGGGAAAAGAGGATTCAAAAACAAATCGAAACAAATACTAGGTGTCTTGATTAGAATATCAAGATGAAGAAAAATAAAAGAGAAGGGGAAAAGATAAAGACTTAGATGAAAATGGCTCGATTAGGAGATCGGACTTGATGTTACCATCGGGAAAGAAAACGGTTTGAAAGGCAAAAAAGGGGCCCGAAAGAAAGAAAATGGTTCTAAAGATGAAAAAGGGGCCCCATTAAGAGATCGGCCATGTTACCCCCCCATGCCTAGGCGTAACTAGAGGAGATCATGTCTCATGGCCCGCAATGGAGACAATGATCCCGACCATGATGATGGTCGGCATGTCCGACAGCCCAGCAGCCCCCCTCAAACTGAATTTTCTACTACAGATCAGCCAAGCTCATCACATCCAATCAAATCAATGTATGGGAGATGGTAAGCCAGCGTCACCATGAGGTATGTTAGTCCTTTTTTCATGTGAAGTATTGTGCTTAATTTACTAGGCATGTGGATGAGGATCATTGGTTCAAGTTGGATAATGGTGTTGAAATTTTCCCAAGTGGATTCAACCCTTGGTATGCACTAAATACCATGTTGATCTTTTACCACTCTACTCAACACCCGGCAGTTAGCTCAAAATAAAATCACTTTATCTACTAAAACCACAGTTGAGTAATCAACTAAACATGCAATGGAAGCATAAACAAGGAAACCAAATCAAGAACATAAGGACACCAAGATTTTCGGGTAAACCCCTGGAAAAACCCCAAAGGGAAAACCAGTCCAATGATGCTTTTATTAAGGTCAAATTAGGGCTCTTGTAACATGGATAATGGCCCACTGAGAGAAGTGTACACTACAGACAAACCTAGAAACTCTTGTGCTACTGTACGACCTATTCTGGCACGTTTCCTGAGAAATCCGCGACTTTCCCTTCTGTGACCCGCGAACATCCGTGACTTTCCCTTCTGTGACCCGCGGACATCCGTGACTTTCCCTTCTGTGACCCGTGGATATCCGCGACTGTCTAAACTATGACCCGCGGATATGTACAGAAAGCCCTTACGACTACTACTATACAGCACTCTACTTTCCTCTGGTCTTTGTCCTTTGAAACCCACCTGCAGTTGCTTCTGCTCTCTCTCCTCCTTGACCTGTATGACCTCTAGATGAAAGTCCTTCTCCACCTATCAAGATCTTGAATCACGATCCTTTGTGATCCAACCCTCTCATCAATACTTGGATGAACTCTTTTCACCCAACCAGTGAGATCTCCTCACTTTAGTGTAAGCAAAAGTCCTTCTTTGCTCCTACACTCCTTATACTAGCAAAAGTCCTTATTTGATATCCTTAACCTTGGTCTCTCACCAAAGTGACTTCCTCTCAAAGTCTCTCACAAGTGTATCTCACATAAGTCCCGATTGTGTCAACTCCCTCAACACAAGTGTCTCGACCTCAACCTCTCGTCAAAAATGTCTTCCTCCTTCTCCTAGTCTTGCTTTTATAATCATGAGTTACAATCTATTTATAATCTCCAAAGTGATCTACGGTTGAGATTACTTCTCACACTCACTTAAGATTTAGATTACATGTTGTATGCTATGCATGTTCCTTAAATAACTCAATTCACTAATAAATACAATTTTACTTTAATTAATTCCTTTTAACTAAAGTAAACTCAAGACTAGAATATTTTCAACAACTTCCACATGCAAAACACATGCCAATGTGGAAGTACCTATCCGATGCTACAAAAAACATCAACACTCCCTCTTAGCGAGGAAGGTACTTCTCCCACTTGGATTTGGCTCTATCTTCGCTACCATGCCTGCTCTCCAGTCCACCTGATTGGTTGCTCCCTCTGACACATAAGCTATCCCTGCCATGATGGTCTGACCTGTCTTCGAAGACTCATTGCCTCTAAACATGCTCCTAGAAGTCTCATGCTCTTGAGCATCCTGCATGGCCATCTCATACCATGACTCCTTCTTGACAGACTTGGAAGGTTGCTACTTCCCACTTGAACCTGAAGGTTGACTCCCTCTGAGCTGCTCAGCCTTCGGAGCTACCTGCTCCATGTTCTCTACCACACCGCTAGTTGCCATTGCTCGCATAGGCTGGCCCTTTAGCCTATACAAGTTGCTCTCTCTAACTCCAAAGACAGTTGCTTTGTCTGAGCTAGATCCTTTGGGCATGATGAGCACCTGTCCATCTCGAAATAATACCTCATTGCCCTTCTTCTCAATCATTGAGACTGAGATCACACTCTTCTTGAGTTTTGGCACCCATAGCACAACGTGTACTCTCAAAACACCTCCTAACTCCATCAGGAATGGCATTGTTCCAAATCCCTTCACTGCATGCTTGGTCCCCATACCAAGTTCTACATGCATCTCTAAGTCAAATTCTGTGAAGCTCTTGAACAACTCTCGTGCTTCTGTCCTGGGATAATGGTTTACCTGATGAATACAAATCAACAAATAGCCAAGCCCTACAAACCTCAAGATCAATCCTTCGATCTTGTTGGTTAGCTTCTATCTCCCTTGTTGTCCTTTGCTCCTTTCCTCGAACCCTTTTCTAGACAATTGAATGAAAGTCCTGCTCCATCCACTCAATGAGATGTTACTCACTCATTTTGTGTGTCTTCTGTCAACTAAGAAATAGCCAACACTTGCAACCGAGCACCTTTGTTGTTGTTGTAAAATCCTGTACCTGCAATTCCTCTGCTACCTGGATCTGTCCTTGCTACCAGATCTTTCTGTTGTTCATGGCACTATTCTGGTTGCTCCTATGGCTTCTTTTCTCCTTTGGACTAATTAGATCTCTAGGTGAAATTCCTTCTTCACCCCTGTCTAAGATCTCCTTGAGAAAAAATAATTCTTTGCTCTGTCTATGAGTCAATGAATCTAATAAATCTTTCATCCTCTGATCTTTGGATGAACGTCCTTCTTCACCCATTTGAGATCCCCTTGAGTCACTGTCCTTCGTGGCTCAAGAAATTGAGCAAAATTCAATCATTGCTCCTAAGTAGATGACACAGACACATGTGCAAAAGTCCATCTCTGCTCCTATGTGCTCTCATGTGGCTCAGATCTCTAGATGGAAGTCCTTCTCCACCTATCTAAGATCTCCTTGTTGACTGCCCGGCCTCCTGCCATTGCTCAGCAAACCACCCTGCTGAAACTACCTCTATATTGTTGTTTCTAATAAATCCGTCCTTTGATTTCTGCCTGTTGGTTCATAGATCTGCTAAGATCTCCTATGGATCTGTGCTTAGTCCTCAAGAACCACTTCAGCACTCTTGATCCCAAAAATCTGCTCTTGTAACCCTAGATCTGAAATCGATCTCTCCCCTGGTCACTCTGATCTCATAGATCTGTCGATACCATATGCACTTGGTTTCCTCCAAGAGCAACCTTGCTCTGATACCATGTTGAAATTTTCCCAAGCAAATTCAACCCTTGGTATGCACTAATACCATGTTGATCTTTCACCACTCTACTCAATACCCGACAGTTAGCTCAAAATAAAATCACTTTATCTACTAAAAGCACAGCTGAGTAAACATCTAAACACGCAGTGGAAGCATAAACAAGGAAACCAAATCAAGCACATAAGAACACCATTATTTTCGGGTAAACCCCTAGAAAAACCATGAAGGGAAAACTAGTCCAATGATGCTTTTATTAAGGTCAAATCAGGGCTCCCCTAACAGGGATAATGGCCCACTGAGAGAAGTATACATTGTAGACAAAACTGGAAACTCATGTGCTACTGTACGACCTGTTCTAGCACGTTTCCCAAGAAATCTGTGACTTGCGCTTTTGTGACCCGCAGACATCCGCGACTTGCCCTTCTGTGACCTGTGGATATCCGCGACTTTCCCTTCTGTGACCCGTAGATATGTACGGAAAGCCCATACGACCACTTATGTACGGCACTATGCTTTCCTCTTGTCTTTGTCCTTTGAAACCCACATGCGACGCTTCTACTCTCTCTCCTCCCTAACCTGTATGACATCTAGATGAAAGTCCTTCTCCACCTATCAAGATCTTGAATCACGATCCTTTGTGATCCAACACTCTCATCAATACTTGGATGAACTCTCTTCACCCAACCAGTGAGATATCCTCACTCTAGTGTAAGAAAAAGTCCTTTGCTCCTACACTCCTTACACTAGCAAAAGTCCTTCTTTGTTATCCTCAACCTTGGTCTCTCACCAAAGTGACTTCCTCTCAAAGTCTCTCACAAGTGTATCTCATACAAATCCCGACTGTGTCAACTCCCTCAACACAAGTGTCTTGACCTCGACCTCTCGTCAAAAGTGTCATCCTCCTCCTAGCCTTGCTTTTATAATCATGAGTTACAATCTATTTCTAATCTCCAAAGTGATCTATGATTGAGATTACTTCTCACACTCACTTAAGATTTAAATTACATGTTGCACGCTATGCATGTTCCTTAAATAACTCAATTCACTAATAAATACAATTTTACTTTAATTAATTCCTTTTAACTAAAGTAAACTCAAGACTAGAATATTTTCGACAACTTCGACATGCAAAACATATGCCAATGTGGAAGTACCTATCCGATGCTACCAAAAACATCAACAAATGGATCACTCGCTCAAGAAGTTAAGTTTGTTGCCTTGTTTCACCCAATGTTGTATATCTCGTCTCGGGGAAAGTGTCGGCGAGGGTCTGGAATATAACTTCTCAGTGACATCGACGGAAAATATCAGAATATCTCGGTAAATGTCGCAAGATAGGGGTCTAACTCGGAATATCTCGGAATATTTCGAATATATCGGACAGGTGTTTAACTCGGAATTTATCGGAATATCGGAGATATATCGGAGAGATATACAACACTGGTTTCACCTTGGTGGCCAGCTTTTGTTCCCTAGTCCGTGTTGTCACGGCCTAGGGAAAAGGGGTACTACTAGGGGGCCCTCACAAGGGTAACGTTCCATTCCCCACCATACTTAACACTTTCCATCCTGGACCCTGTCACAGTGTACTAAACTTCAGTAATGGGTCATGATCCATTCTCTCATGAGAAGAGGGCAAAGGCCCAGAGATTGATTGTAGTTGGTGCTAAAAGAATAAAAGAATGATGCTAAAGAAAGAAAATAATAATAGCAAAGGACTCTCAAAAGCCAGTCCAACTTGAGCTCTACCCTTTTTGCATTCACCCCAGTCCCAAGCAGTGATGCTATAGCTTGAAACCTTATAAAAGGGGACTTGCAAATATGATAAGAGAACAAATAAAAAGGCAGATAAAGGGGTTTGGAAAAACATAGCGCTTAGGAAGTGGTAACTCAAGAGCAAGAGCACCCTCCACAAAAGCGCTCATAGAAATGGATTCATTGACACCATAAGCCATGAAGTAACCCAAGACGTACCACTATCACACTTACTCTTGAAGGGTTCTTTTCTTTTACTATTTCCCTCTGGACATATCCCTCTACCTAGGGATTTTCTTTCATTGTTTTGGTTGGCACACCTAATAGGGTTTGATGAAGGCCCTCCCATATTCATACTTGCCAACTTACATAAAGTCCTGAGATGGTGTGATATTTGAAGGGGGTATTGAGGTGAATTGTTCATGTGGCTTATATCTTAAGTAACAACTTCGCATGATTTAAGGACTACTATATCTTATGAACATGAGTGCCCAAGGAATAATGACGGGGGGCCTGACCACATGAATCTTCTCGGTACCTTGGACTCTACCTTCACTATGTCTTCCCAAGAATATTTCAATCTCATGCCAGAGCAACTTGAGGAAGGAAAGAAAGAGGCTGCTAGGAGGGCCAAGATGGAAATCTTGAGCCAAATGGACGAAGAATCAAGGGAGAGGCTTAGGAAGAAAGAACTGCAAGTGACAAAAGAATGCGCCCCAAGCTCCTCTGAGTGACCCTAGATTTCCTCGGCCTAGACCTCCTCCACCATCCAAAGATAGTGTTCCTCCTAGTTCAACATTGCCCAGAAATGATGATGTAGACTTAAACATTGACATAGCTAACCTCTTGGCAAAGATAAATGTATCGGTATTGTTATCCCCAACTCCTAGGGATCACTAAGGAGATGATGTCTCGAGGCCCTCTGGTTGCAGACATGGAGTACCGAGAGATAGCCTGACCAGCAGTGTCCACTTGCACAGACAGAGACCCACCTCGTCACTACAGCTCCAAGTTCATCACGACGGTATCCACCACATCAGCTGGCTTCTGAAAGATATTGGGTCTTGCTCCATGAGGTACAAGCCACGTATTATGGTGAGTGTCATTTCAATATTTGAGGCATTTAAGTTTGGTGCATCTATTACTGTTTTGATTATGTAACGTTTACTTGGAAATTATGCTCTTTGCCCTATTACTTTGGTGGTTGACATTGCACCCTAGCAAGTGGGTCACCCTTAGGGATAGGTTTGCTACTGGGAGGTCCTGTGAACGAGTCATTTTCTACCATACTTGTCACTTTCCACACTTCATCCCCTCATCTCTTTATCTTTTGGGATTTTCGGGTGTACTGACCCAAAAAGGGGTTGTCCCTCATTTCATGGGAAGAAGGGGCTGAAGGTCCAGAGGCTTGTAGTTGGAAAAAGATAAAAGATAATCACTAACCTTGTAGATGCTCGCCCAAGGATCTCGAGGACAATGAAATGTCTCTCATAAAAACTGATGGGACCCGTGAAAAATGACTAATACAAAATGCCAACCAAGCTGGAGCATGTGTGGGCATTGTTTTTAATGCTTACGTAGAATCTCCACACATGTTTTCAACTTGGGGAAGCATAATGTGACCAGGGTAGAGTCAAGGTGGGCACAATTTTTCATGCTTAGGTACAAGCCCCACCTTCACTTCAACTTGGAAACATCTTAAAAGAATAAAAGGAAGTAAATGGGCTTGGAAAAAGGTTGCATTGAAAACGAAGGTGCAACACACCCTCTACAAAGGCACCCATAGATGAGACACAACAACCCCTTGTATGTCATGAACCCGATGCCCAAAAGTTTTCCCCCATCCATGACACCTCATCCACATGACTTAGAAGGAAGTCCCCTTGGGAAACACCCTAAACTTGAGGTACGATTCACCCAATAGATCATTTTGTCAACCCTCCCATACCTAAACTTGGCAAATTGCATAGCGTCTTTGAGCATTGATTTATTTTGATGAGGTGGTTTGGATGTACATGCTTAGATGGCTCATTTATTGATTTGATCTACTCGTCATGATGCATTTGACTTGAGATCCTTGGAGGGCGTATCCATTTGTCTTCGCAGGACCTAGCTGGTGGACAGTTTTGGAAGAACAAGCCCAGCTTGGGCTTCCATGGGGCTCGAAGCCCACAGGKTGGATTCCAAGGGCCCACATTCGGGATGATGATGACATGCCTTTGGAGGCCTAGAGGACACCTTGGAGGATCTTACCCAGCCCCTTCATGCCAAACGATTTGCTTAAGAGAGTCAAAATGTCACCTTTTGAGGCTTTAACGTCRCCCTAGGGCTAGGGTTTGGTGGTGATTGAGRACACTTGGCACGTTTTGAAGGAAAGAACCCTTGGATCATGGAAGAGAGGCATGGATTGAAGACCATTGGCCTTTGGAGGCCTAGCGTTTCCTTCTCCAACTCAATGAATTGACCAGAAGTGCTTGCCCAAGAAGGGGGTGACGTCATGTTTTTAGGGTTTCTCTTATGTGTAAAGTATGAATTAAATAATAATATTTTTGTGAAGGGGCAAGATAAGAGTTGTTGACCCCTTTCTTGTGTTTTACCCTAAGTTTGGCGGACAATCTATGTTTGGAACATTTTGTATAAATAGAGATCAAGTCTATTTCATTTTCATCATAGCTCTCCCATTGTGAGAAGACTCCTAGCTGAAATTTGCGCCCTCTTTGGGCAATCTCTATCTCTTGTGCTCTTGTTATGGTTTCTTTTGGCTATTGGTGGAAGAAGTAGTGCGCTGCCTATCTTGGAGCTATTCTCTTGCATTTGTGGTGGATTATCTTGGTAAAAGAAGGTTTATCTTGTTGTTGCTTGGACTAGGTAAGGAATCTATCTTATTGTTGCTTGATTGCTTGGTTACAAGTGTGATTTGCTAGACTTCTTGGGGAGTATAAGGGTTTACAACCCCGCCATATCCATCATTTTTATCTTAGAATAATTTGCTGCATAAGGTTTTACTAGGAGAAGTAAAAGGGTTTTTACACCCTCCTAGTACTTCCTAGTTAGCCTTGCTTGCCTTTGGGAGTAAAAGGGTTTACACCCCCAAGAAGATAACATTGCTAGCTTACTCTTTATTTGACTCCATAACCCAATAGCTAAAGGCACTAATCTAATTGCATTGGAGGAATAAAATCTTGCATTGGTTAACATGAAAACTCAAGATTTTGAGATTGTCTAAACTGGAATCAATTCTATGCTCTATATGCTTGGTTGAGCCACTAGGGCATCTCATTTTGCTAAGTGCTTCTTGCTGTTGTTATAACATTTAATCTACAGCCATTAGGGTTGCAAAAACCCTAATACAAATCTCTTAATTACTCACAAACCAACCGTCAGAAGTTGCTAACAGTTTCCCCCTATCCTCTACTAGACTCAGTGCACTTTTTGGGTGGATTGTTAGCAAGTTTTGGTGATTGATTTCTTTGCTGTAACAACTTGTTTGCTACAGCCATAAAGCTGATAATTATCTCTTCATTACTTGTTTATGACAGCCTTATCTTGTTGCTAAAGTTGCATGCATCAATTCTTGAGTTAAACTAGTTATTGCTAGCTTGTCTCTTGCATCCTTAACTAGACTTTTAGCAACTTTATTTGCAGCTCTTATTATTCTTTCTTGCTGATATATATCTATGTTGACTGCTGCAAATAGGGACAGCAAGCTTAACTTGCTTGTCCACCTAACATATATCTCGTTTAGTTAGTTTTCCTTGTGTCTCACGCAGGTACTATCTTCATCCGCAGGTGCTTAAACTTCTTGGCAACCATTGACCACTACTGAGACTTGTTCCCAACTCTCTTTCCATATAGCAACTTGACCTATAGGGGCATTCATCTCACCATCTCACTTTCCATGTCATTTCCCCCTAGGGTCACCAGGATTCCCCCCTTGAGGTGATCACTTCATATCTAAAGTGACGGGAATACCTATCTAAGGTGACAGTGGGTAGGTGTTCTCTTAGTTGTCGCCATATTGTGGTTTGGGTCGGGCTTTGCCCAACCTAAAGTTTGTGCGATAACATGTACCTCTCACAAGAATGATTAAGATTCCTTCAATAAGAAACAAAGTTGAGAAATTCTTTAGGGTACAGGGAGAACCTGGAGACCCCCCTGTACTGATTCAAGCAAATCATTGCAAACCATACTATGAGGAGCATCCTCCTTTCTACATCACCCTAGAGTTAAATAATAAGTGGCTAAACAACTGTATGTTGGATTCCAAGGCGCCTACAAACATTATGACTTTGAAAGTGATGAGATAGTTGGGTTTGCAAGTCACGAGACCTTATGGGAATGTCTGTGGGATCGAATCCAAGACCATTAATACATATGGTTTGATAGAAAATGTAGAAGTTCGCCTTGCGAGATACCTTGAGATACTCTTTGTGATGGATATCGTGGTCGTCAATATACCAGACATTTAGGGAATGCACTTATCTAGAAAGTGAGTTGCAACATTGGGTGGCACCTTGCAGATGGATTTATCTTATGCTACTATACCTATAGGAGATGAAGCTCATGTTTTTCTATATAATCAACCAATGACAAGGGCCCATGTTGAAGATATTGATGATGACCTAGAAGATGATATTCCCTTAGAAGAAGACCACCTTGAAGAATTTATGGATTAATCCCCCCTTGACTTTGACTCGGATGACCTTCCTTTCACCCAAGAAGATGATATTGATGACATAGTATGGCCCAAAAAGGAAGAGTATCAAAAGAAACTAGACAAATACAAGGACAAAGTGATTGGCTCCATCATGATATTGAAGAAAGATGATAAAGAAATGATAAGTAAAATGGGCCAAGAAGATACCCTTACAACAAAGTTCCACCCCCCTCCCTTGAAGCAAGATGCCAAGGCAAGTCAAGAAACGATTGATCCCAAGGAGGAGGATTATAAACAAGGAGAGTTTGTCTTAGTGTGTGGGACAAAAGGAAAGGCCAGTCTAATACATACAAGGAGTTTGATGAAATTTGGCTAGGACCCTACAAGATTGAAAAGTTCATCAATGATTCCTACTATATATCCATGTTAGAGGGAAGGAGATTTCCACTATCTATTAGTAGATCCCTTCTCAAACCCCATCATGGGGAGGAGTCTTGACTTCTTAACAGTACTATAGATTAGGTAGGTTAGGTAGGGTATTTGCATCTTGCATTGCATTTGTATATATGAATGTATCATGCATTCATCTTAGTGTAGTCTTGCATTCTCTTGCATATACTTTGCATTTTCCTTTGTATATTATGCATTCATGTTAGGAACTTGCATTATTCATCATTACTTTATCATGTATAGTTGTAGTGAATTTTTTCTTTCCAACATGATTTTTTGATTTACAACTAACCCCAGTGGATCACATCCACCGGCCTATACTTCTAAAGTGCTAGTGTTGTTAGAAGTGGGTGCAAGATTGCAGGTCTTGGACAACCAGAGATGTTGATATTCTCATGCACTCTACGATGAGCACATGTCCCCATGTCGGAGCCAGATGTTACCCCCCATGCCTAGGGGTAACTAGAGGAGATCATGTCTCATGGCCATAATGGAGATAACGATCCCGACCATGATGACGATCGACATGTCCATAGATAGCATCCCAACAGACCCCCTTAGATTGCCTTTTCTACAACATATCAGCCAAGCTCATCACATCCATTCAAATCAATGTATGGGAGATGGTAAGCCAGCGTCACCGTGAGGTATGTTAGTCATTTTTTCATGCGAAGTATTGTGCTTAATTTACTAGGCATGTGGATGAGGATCATTGGTTGAAGTTGGATAATAGATCACTCGCTCAAGAAGTTATGTTTGTTGCCTTGTTTCACCATGGTGGTCGGCTTTTGTGCCCTAGTCATGTGTTGTCACCACCCACGGAAAAGGAGGACTACTGGGGGGCCCTCACAAGGGTAATGTTCCATTCCCCACCATACTTAACACTTTCCATCTTGGAGCCTGTCGCAGTATACTAAACATCGGTAATGGGTAATGATCCATTCTCTCATGAGAAGAGGGGCCAAAGGCCCAAAGGTTGATGAATAAAAGAATGATGCTAAAGAAAGAAAGGAATAATAGCAAGGGATTCTCAAAAGCCAGTCCAACTTGAGCTCTACCCTTTCCGCATTCGCCCCAATCCCAAGCAGTGATGCTATAGCTTGAAACCTTATAAAAGGGGTCTTGCAATATGATAAGAAGACAAATAAAAAGGCAGATAAAGGGGTTTGGGAAAACGTAGCACTTAAAAAGTGGTAACTCAAGAGCAAGTGCACCCTCCACAAAAGCACTCATAGAAATGGATTCAATGACACCATTGTTGAAATATTGTAACTGCAAAGAGTATTCTATTTATTATTGAGTCATTATTCATTAGATCAATCCCCTTTTTCTGGATTGATCATGTCGGGCATTGTAATTGACCAAATCCCCTTTTGTGGATTGGTCAAACCCTAATTGTATTATGCAAATTAAGAAGTCGACCCCCAGGCCTAATTAAAGTGGTTTTAATTACTAAGAAGACAAGTCGACCCTGCCCAGTGAAGAGACACCTTTCCATCGCCTGCTAGCCAGTATAAATAAAGGAAGTCGGCACCTCATTATCTCACTCACGCATTCACTCATCAAGTGCACAAGTTTTGAGAGTTGCAGTTGGCAGAAGAAGGAAGAGAGAGGTGCATTGCTCAGTGTTGGATATTCTCTAATGTTTTGGTTTATTGTCTTGGCATTGTATTGGCTATCTATATTAAGGAAGTTTTGTTGGGTTTTCTCCCCCATGAAGGTTTCCCAGGATAAATGTTGTGTATCTTGTGATTGTGTTTCTCTCAATGATCCTACCTATGTTATTGTTATCTAGTAAATTGAAAAGAAACCTAATAATAGCTCAAAACTTAACATGGTATCAGAGCTAAGCTGATGAGAGCACCTTTCACTGGATAAGCAAAAATGCCATTGTTGTTGTACAAGAAAATTAGGGCTTTTTGTTGGAGAGGAATTTTTGCCTAAAAACAATCTAGAAAAGTGCACCCTAGCCTAGGGAACTCTTTGGCACCTTGAGCGCACCTTTTCAGTGGTCAGATACTCCGGAAAGTCAAATCCTAGTTTTGACTAGTACCAGAAAACCAGGAAACCAAAACCAGTACCAGTCCAAATTTCCATGGGTCAAGTTTCAAGGGGAAAATCTTGAAACTTTTGAAATCTAACAGCTCCAACAAACTCGCCTCAGCCTAGCGCATCTAGTCCCTGGATCGAAATTTCAAAATTTGAAGTTTCAAAATTAGGGTTTTCTCATAAAACCCTAAGTTGCAATTGCACTCGCAGTTTCAGAATCAGTTGCAGTACCAATTGTAGTTGGAGTATCAATTGAAATATTAGTTGCAGTCACCCTTGAAGTTTTTAAGAGTTGGTAATTATTACCATTGCTACCAGATGGTGCCACTACCTTCAAACACTATCAGAGGTATGTATTCACATATGTTTAAACTGTTAAGCTTTAAAGGGTATTTGCAGGAGAAGGGATCTCTTGCCATAGATCCATAAGGATCTCAAGATCCAACACATTCAGAGGAATAATGCAACCCAGGTTTGATTATCCGATATGCATCTCTATGTGTTATGAAATTATTTTGATCTAGGTTGCATGTTGAAGCTATGACCATCATACTAGCCTTTGGTCAAAATTAAAGTCAAGGTATTAGATTGATTAAAGTTGAGATCATAGAGTTTATTCTCTAACCCAACTTTCTGTCAAGATAGTATATTGTACAGAAGATAGGTTGAAGAAAGCACTTGTCATCTTGAGTGAAGGAGACTTGGAAGAAAAGCAACACACTCATTTTTTAGGACAAAACTCCAAGTTCCAGGTTTCATTGATTAAGTTGATAAGATTCAAAGTTGCACATGACAAGTTGATAACTACCCCTTTACAAGTAAACACTATAGTTGAGGTAGCAATCTTTGAAAAGTGTTATACTTGGCAGCATGTGAGCATATTGAGATAAATGCTTAATGTAATCAATTACCAGATACAACTAACATCTCCTCTAGGAGAAACTTCTTGTGTTGGTTCCAGGTTACCATGGATGAATGTTTTTTATCACAACACTAGAAGAGTGTTGATCTCATTTCGTATTGTATTTCTTACTTTTGATCGTTGTTTCAGACAGGTCACAAGTGATAGCTCTAAAGGAGCTACTGGGACAATTATTTGTTTATTTACTATTATCAAAAGAGTATTATTCTTGCTTTTTGTTTTTGTTGACCTTGTTTCAAGTCACAGGTGATAACCCTGAGAAAGCTACAGTGAAGGTTGCAGAAGGCAATAGATTAGATGAGACATGAAGCAGACTATGTACATAACCATATACATTCATGTACCAAAGAAGATGAAGAAGAAGCTATCTTTTGAAATCCAGAATATTTCATATGGAGATTGATTGTAAGGAGCAGAAGGCTCCAAAGATGACCAGACATTAGAACAAGAACTCACAGTAGACTTGTTCAAGGATAATGAAGCCACCTTGACAGGGAGCAAAATTCACTTGAAGTATGACTCAGCTTTTCATATTTAGACTTGGCATTCAACACCAAGTATACCCCATAAGAGATGATGAAGTCCCTGTAGACTCAGAAGAAATCGAGAGTAAGCATGATCTCAGAAAGGACCAGATGAAGAGACAACTTCCAGGACTGGGAGACAGATGCCATGAGAAGACTAGATCGTAGCTTCAGAAACTTCTGGGAGATATGAAATCTCCTGGGAAGATTCCCTTGTTTCAGTGACAGAGAAGGAAGCCAGTCAGAAAGACTAGGATACAGATTTTTCCATAAGACTAGAAGAGAAGTCAATATTGACTTCCAAGATTGATCTAACAAATCAAGCATGTTGCAGATGTCCAAAGCTTGATGTGTGTCCAGAGGATTCTCCCAGCAAGAGGGAGAAGACTATGATGAGACACTTACTCCAGAAATTGAAGAAATAGTTCTAGTATTCATGAAGACAACCAGAACAACCATGATTCATATATAGTATGAGATGCAGGGGGAGCAATCCCCATATTTAAAATTGAGTGGCAATTGGTGCAGTACATTAGCTGGATCATGGAGACTTGACTACAATAAAAGATAGACTTACCTCCATGAAAGAAGAAGAGCTACCTTCAGTATCAGTTATTGAGCCACTCTCAGTTTCAGATGAAGTTGTTGCCATGATGGAATAGAGGAGTTACTCTCAGATTTCAGCAGTCACAGTGAGAATGGAACAACCATTCTCAGCTTCAGAGTAGCTGCAAGTACAGGGTCCCAGTTCCAGAAGGAATAGTTGCAGAAAGAGGAGAGGACATACTCTCAGACAGTGAGACAGATAGTGCTTTGCAGAAAGCACATAGAACTAGCACATGACTGTGCAGATTGAGTTGCAGTTGAACAAGTGTACCAGGTTGGTACAAAGTGATGTGAAAATTTGATTTGAAGTTGAAGACAGAAAGACTCAGGTCTACAGGTTGAAGAAGGCTCTATACAGGTTGAAGCAAGCTCCTAGAGCTTGATATGGAAAAATTGATAGTTTCCTAACGAGCTTGGGCTTTACCAAGAGTAAAGTTGACTCTAACCTTTACTTCAAGGTTATGAATGATGAGCCTGTTATATTATTGTTGTATGTGGACGACTTATTTCTAACTAGAGAAGAAAAGCTCATCACTGATGGTAAGAAGAAGCTCGTTGCAGAATTTGAGATGAAAGACCTTGGCCTAATGCACTATTTCTTAGGTCTTGAGGTCCGGTAGAGCCCGGAGAAGATCTTCCTTAACCAAGGGAAGTATGCAGTTGAAATACTGAAGAGGTTTGATATGTTGGAGTGTAAATCCATGGAAACAAAGTTGAAGCTCCTGGTTGATACTTCGTCAGAGTTGGTTGATGCTACTCTGTATAAACAGATTATTGGTTCGTTGATGTATCTGACGAATATCAGGCCAGATATATGTTTTGTTGTGAACACCTTGAGTCAGTATCTGGTAGAGCCCAGACGTGTTCACCTTGTTGCCGCAAAACATGTGATGAGATACCTTAAGGGTACGTTGGACTTTGGTCTTTGTTATACTAGAGATGTTCAGATTTTATGGATATACTGATTCAGATTGAGCTGGAAGTATTTATGATAGAAAGAGCACTTTAGGATGTTGTTTCAGTCTGTGGTCAGCCATGACTTCATGGCAGAGTAGGAAGCAATCCAATATTGTTCCCAGCACGGCAGAAGCGGAATATATTGGATCATGTTCCGCCAGTGGTGAAGCCATATGGTTTCAGATGATGTTGACAGATCTATCTGATCTAGAGATGGAAGCCACCGTGATCCTATGTGTAACCATAATTGTATAAAGATTATGTGTTCCATGATGAGTCAAAGCACATAGAGATCCAATATCACTTCATTCATGATATGGTGTAGAGAGGAGCCATAAAGCTCCATTATGTTCGCATAGATGAACAGGTTGCAGATGTGTTGACCAAGCCTCTATCTCGTGTAAAGTTTGAGCACTTTCGAGACAAGCTTGGTATGGTCTGAAAGGACCTCCCTCGAAAGGGGGAGTAGTGTTGATGATACTATGGTATCCTGACCAATAGCGGGTAGCTCAGTTAGGATTTTATATCCTAGGGGATTGATCATCCCTGGACAAATCCCGAAGGTCCGTAAGGACGGGCTGTCAGAGTACCTATGCATGTATAGGCTAGCTTTGGTCAGTAGTGGTAGCTCCGTTAGGATTTTGTATCCTAGGGAATCTTTTGATTCCTGGGCAGATCCTTTGGATCTGTCAGAGTACCACAAGATGTTGATGTCAGCCTTATGCTGAAGATTTCCAGCTTCGTGTTGATGTTGATGCCAGCCTTGTGTTGAAGATATCCAGCTTCGTATTGATGTTGTTGTGATTCCAGCCTCGTGTTGAAGATTTCCAGCTTCGTGTTGATGTTGTTGTGATGCTAGCTTCGTGCTGAATATTTTCAGCTTCGTGCTGAATATTTCCAGCTTCGTGTTGATGTTGTTGAGATGCCAGCTTCGTGCTGAAGATTTCCAGATTCGCGCTGATGTTGTTGAGATGTCAGCTTCGTGCTGAAGATTTCCAACCTAGTGTTGATGTTGATGATGCTCCAGCTTTCGTGTTGTGATGTTGATGTTGTTGATGTTGTATCAACCTCGTGTTGCTATTGATGATGATGATGTATTAGTGTTATACTAATCCATGTTGATGCAGATGATGATGATGCCATTCCAGCTCCCTGTTGTGGATGATGATATTGATGATGAGAAAAAATTCTGATGATTTATAGATATGCCAGTCAGTGTTCCAAATGTTGTTGATGTTGTTTCCCTCTCTCTCTCCTGATGATGTTGTAGAATACCCTTCTTGTTAAGGGGGAGTGTTGAAATATTGTAACTACAAAGAGTATTCTATTTATTATTGAGTCATTATTCATTAGATCAATCCCCTTTTGTGGATTGATCATGTCGGGCATTGTAATTGACCAAATCCCTTTTGTGGATTGGTCAAACCCTAATTGTATTATGCAAATTAAGAAGTTGGCCCCCAGGCCTAATTAAAGTGGTTTTAAATTTTAATTACTAAGAAGACAAGTCGGCCCTTCCCAGTGAAGAGACACCTTTCCAGCACCTGTCAGCCAGTATAAATAAAGGAAGCCAACGCCTCATTATCTCACTCACTCATTCACTCATCAAGTGCACAAGTTTGAAGAGATGCAGTTGGGAGAAGGAAGAGAGAGGTGCATTGCTCAGTGTTGGATATTCTCTAGTGTTTTGGTTTATTCTCTTGGCATTGTATTGGCTATCTATATTAAGGAAGTTTTGTTGGGTTTTCTCCCCCATGAGGGTTTCCCAAGATAAATGTTGTGTATCTTGTGATTGTGTTTCTCTTAGTGATCCTACCTATGTTATTGTTATCTAGTAAATTGAAAAGGAACCTAATAATAGCTCAAAACTTAACAACCATAAGCCATGAAGTATGTCCAACACATACCACTATCACACTTACTCTTGAAGGGTTCTTTTCTTTCATTATTTCCCCCAGGACATATCCCTCTACCTAGGTATTTTCTTTCATTGTTTTGGTTGGCACACCTAATAGGGTTTGATGAAGGCCCTCTCATATTTAGACTTGCCAACTTACATAAAGTCTTGAGCTGGTGTGATATTTGAAGGGGACACTAAAGTGAATTGTTCATGCGGCTTATATCTTAAGTAACAACTTACTTTGCATGATTTAAGCACTACTATATCTTATGAACATTGGTTTACTTGATTTCATATTCTGTTTTGATTTGGATGCCCCTGACATCGTTCTTTGAAGGACACCCCTGGCTTTCACCCACGACATTGTGCCTTTATTGCAGGATATGGCACGTGTGATGCAGAGCAGTGAGTCACCCAATGACTTGACACATTCAGACATGGGCTCTCACATCTTCAAGACCTTGGACAATAGATAGATTGACTTGATTTTTGACAGATTTGATCATGGTGGCACAAAGATGGGAAGAAAGCCCACACCCTGGGCTCTACACCTCAGAGGTTATCTTACACTGGATGGAGGACGTTGGACAGGGAGATGATTGGAGGACACCTAGAGATGATGCACAACCTTCTTTTCTTTGGACGCCACTCCCTTGCACCTTGGACGCTGAGCATTTAGATGATGACTTCATGCTAGGGTTTGATAGAGATGATGGGTTTGTTGCCACTTAGATGCCAGTGATGACTTTGAGATGGGATGTAGCATTCTTCCACAACAATTGCACCTCAGGCGATAACACGTGGCCTTGGAGAGGCCCTGCTAGCCCATTGGGGGCATGATGTCACCACATGTGTGGCCATCTATGTATTATTTTTGCATTTTTGACATTTTAAAAGGAAAATCTGAGGGGTCGGCCCCAATAAGAGATGTCTTTTCACATTTGGTGACTTTTGGAGTGCTAGGGTTTCCTTATAAATAAGGTGAGTGCTCCTCTTATTTTTCATCATCACTTCCTCACTCATTTGGAGTGGCATAACTCTAGAAATGTTCGTTATTTCTCTCTCTCTTGTCTCTTGATCTCATGCGCTATCTTGGAGGAGGGTCTTTTGTGGATGTTCTTGCTTTCTTGGATGATGTATTGTTGCAACTAGGGGTTCTTTCTAGCCTAGCAACATTGGAGAAGTAAGTAATTTCTGCAATATCATGTCATTTTCTAATGTTTAAAGTGTTGATTACTATCTTGTTGCATGTTACTATCTTGTTGAAACCCTAGGAAGGAGACATTAGTGTTTCTCTCCTTCAAAAGTTTTATTGTCCAAGTTTTGTGAAAGCATTCTTTGCTAGGAATAAGAACCTAAGGCCCAAAAGTGTTTGCACCTTAGGGTTTTAACCTTAGTCTTGGATTCTTGATCTAGTTGACTTAGAAGAAGGAAAACGACACCTAGGGCCCAAGAGTGTTTGCACCCTAGGAACCATTTTCTTCAAGGTCTAGTCCTAAGGCCCAAGAGTGTTTGCACCTTATGGTTTAGACCTCATCCTTCTCATTCATCTAGTTCAATCTTCAAGGCTGTGCGTGTTTGACTCCATAAGCCCTAGAGGACAACGGCACTAATCTAGAGTTGTTGTGGTGAAAGTAGCATTTAAAATTAATACGCTCTCTCTCAACTATCTTACTAGCTTCTCTAACCTTAATCTTACCAAACAAATGTTATTTATTGATGTTGTTACAAAAGTTTGCTACAACCATTGAATGTTACTTTAAATTGTTGCATACACATTTGGAAAAGTGGCTTAAGATACTCAGAAATTTCATTTAGCAATTGGATAATATTGTACATGTTGAAAGCTTGTTTTCATGCTAAATTGATACATTTTTTAGTACTATATATTGTTTTTGTTGCAAAATATTAATTGTTGTTGTACACTTGTTTACTGTTGTAATTTGCAACAGCCATTGCATTTATTGATCATCTAGTGTCTAAGAGATCATCTTTGAGCTTTATAACTTGGTAATTGTCTATATTATGCTTCAAATTGTTTATTGTCTCGTACAGGTGAAACAATTACCTCTTTTCCTTCATTTCCTCTCCTAGACCTAAGTTCTAACCATCGGGTGAACAAGATAGGGGGTTGTAGGCTCGACTAATCTTGCTATTTGATCCCTTGAGGTCACCAGGGAAGCCTCCCTTGTAGTGGACCTCCTCCCATCACTAAAACGAGGAAAGTCTCTATTTAGGTGACAGTGGTAGACACTTCCAATTGTTACACAAGATTGGAATCTTGTGGAGGGATTTGCACAAGTACAAATCCTGTGATAACAGGCCCAATTTGGAAATCAAGCAGATAAAGTTAATAAAAGAAAAGTAAAAGGGAAAAGGACCCAATTCGAAGATCAACCCTACAAGGAAAAAAGTAAGTAAAACAAAGCCCTATAAAGAATTGGAGAGCAATGAATGATAACTATTTTCAAAATAAAAATGAAACAAAGCCTTATACTGAAAAGATAGAAGTCAAAAGGGCTCAAGGCCATAAGTGAATTTGAGAGAGGCATTCCCTAGATAAGGGTAAGAAGAAAGAACAAGACAGATGTTATGTTTATAAAATAATATTATTCGTAATATATATCTAAGTAATGATAAGAATTTAGGATATTGATAATTATCAAAAGGTGTATCATGTAAAGTATCATGTAAAAACATAGTTTTACGTGAAAGGTCACTTTGAGACCTATAAATGCCAAGGCCATTCATCATTGTAAATTGTCATATCATTCATTCATATCTTATTCATTATTTTATATATAATTTGTCCTATATGGATTTATGTTTATTATCCTTCTTTTGTTGGATATTTTTTACAGTTAATGAACTTTGTTCATTTCATTCATATCAGAGCTCATTTCTGATCCAGTCTTTGGCCACATTTTCCAGACCCAGTCTGACCTGGTTTTTGGCCACATTCCATCTTTTCAGGGTTTCTCTGATTATCCGTCTTTGACCACAGATTGGCCTTTGGTCAAGTTCAGAAAATTGAGTTAAAGGAAGATTATTCGATTGCAAATTTGAAGAGGTGATCCACTGCTGAACTGAAATGGAATATTGACTATATAGCAAAACTGCTCAAATTACAGAAAAACTTGCAGATCAGTGCCTAACTTCCGTGGAAGTTACTCGGCTGCTTAACATCAAATATTACAAGGGCTCACAAAGTGAAAAGAACAAAAAAACCATTTCTGCTGCAGAAGGAATCTGCAAACAAAGTATCCAGAAACGTGGTAGTGCCTTCATTTGGCAGAGTACAGGAAAAACCAAAGACCATTGTAGCCACAGGACTATTTGATTATAAAATTATTGGGGGAATAAACCACAGGTGTATAGTTCGAGTAAATGTTGTCTACTTGTAGCTCGGACAGGTATTTCCGCAAGGGTGTCTATTTGTGGAAATCATCATTAAATGTATCCTGTGCTTTTTCTAGAATTCACTTTCTTGATTAATTAATAAAGTGAATGTCTTTTATTAAAGTGACTAAGTTGGGTCACTTGGAAAATTAATTAAAAGAGAGCCATTGATCTCACGGTTAGATCTTGACCGTTGAGATTAGGGATTTGGTTCAATTCAATCTTATAAAAGGCAGAGAGGGCAAAGGACAAAGACACAGAGAGCATTTACTTCACAAGTCACGTGAGTAAATGAGAAAATTAGAGATCTGATTTTCAGCTTGGCGAGGGAGAAGACAGAGCAGCAGCAACAAGTCAAAGAACAGAACTGATGCACGCAAATCGAGGCAGCAGAGGTTGTATAGCAGATCCGTACGGCCATACGGATCTGTACAACAGCAGAGCCGGCCACACGTGTGAGCCGCTGCATTTATTACAACAGCAGACCCGTCCATACAGCAGGTCGTACAGGCCATACAGACTGCCTCTATGATCAGCAGCACGGATTACGAGGCATTGTAATTTTCAGGTTTGCAGTGATTTGTGGTTTTTCTCTTTCAGAGCTATTTTCTCTGTTAGGGGAGCTCTTGTAAGTTATGATGATATTTGAATGATGAACTGATCTTGAAGAGCAAATAAATTGTTTACTGTGTGTGATTGCTTTTCTAGTTTCCGCTGCAGTTAAAGAGTTAATAATTCCAATAAAGTAATCTAGATCTGGTTTGTTTGTTTAGATAGCTGGTTTTAGAGTAATTAACACTAATCACAAGAATCGATAACTTAACCAATCAATATATCAACATTCATCTGAACAAAAACAATTGACCTATATTCTGAAGAATATCGATGCTAGTACTATTGAGTCTCATAATAAAAGTTCATCTTTGGAATACTATAAGCACAATGTTCTATAAAGGATCAAATTAAGGTGGTCAGACCCTCTTACAATTCGACAATTCTGTTCAACACTTAGAAGATCATATCATCTTGTATCGTCAACCATCACAGCTTCAAAACAACATAGAATCATTAGATTGCATTCCAAGCCAGAACAAGAGACAAAAGTTTTCCATTGATATGCTTTGAGGGCAAAGCATTTCTAAAGGGGAAGGCAATGTTATGTATATAAAATAATAATATTCATAATATATATCTAAATAATGATAAGAAATTAGGATATTGATAATTATCAAAAGGTGTATCACGTAAAGACATAGCTTTACATGAAAGGTCACTTTGAGGCCTATAAATGCCAAGGTCATTCATCATTGTAAATTTCCATATCATTCATTCATACCTTATTCATTATTTTATATATAATTTGTCCTATATGGATTTCTGTTTATTATCCTTCTTATGTTGGATATTTTTACAGTTAATGAAATTTGTTCATTTCAAGGAGAAGTAAAGTATTTGGTGCCGTAATTTAATATTTCAGATTCATCCCTAAGGCTGAAATCTCACAGGAAATAGATCCGGGAAACCTCAAGGTTGAGGTCAAATTTCTAAATTTGCATTAATTGTCACAGTGCAAAATTCCAAGACCTGCTCAATGATGTAATATATGACACATTTCAAATAATAAGAAGAAGAAGAAATATAAAAATGTTATTATGGACATTATTTCCCAGGGGAGAGATTCAAAGTACCCTCCAACTGTCCAAAACCAATATGGAAAAAAATATTATGGGCGAATGGCAAGCTCCTTTATAGGTATGATACCCATGATATGTATGGTTAATCAGACACAGACCATCAGTTGATTATGAGACAAATCAGAGATGGAAGTTAAAAGATTTAGAGGACAAATGGCTGAAAACAGTTGACACTATTTGGAGGGCACCTTGTGTCATCAAGCCAGGTTGGCTTGTTCTCTTGCATGCTTTGCCAGGAAAACATAGGTTAGCCAGAACAGGCTTTATCGATAGATGCTGTGTGCAGCACAGGAGAAAGGAAGATTTGAAGCATATGTTTTGGGACTGCGGCTTTGCCAAATCTCTCTGGAAGGACACTTCATCTCATTTCTTTGTTTCATTGTAACACCCTTTGCACTGGAGGGAAGTCCTTGGTAAGATTCTTTGTGTGCAAATTTTTATCACCCTTATTGGTCGCTGCTTAGACTGGCCACGCTCTCCTTTCCTGTGGACTGACCATAGTAAATATACATTTGAAGGTACCAAGTGTTCTTGTGGAAATGTAGTAAGTGATAGGTTAATGGATGAACTTGCAATTCAAGTAGCTGCTAAAGCATTTGTCCTAAGAAAGTATATTAGAGATGTGGATGAGGATCTGCAGTCCAATTTCTAACTCTTCGCCATGGGTTGGAAGGAGAAGTATATCCTTATTTAATATTTTAATCTGTTTTTGTAATTCTGTAATATAAGTCCCAGTTTTCCAGAAAATAAATAAATGTAATAATAGGATCAGCAATTTGTTTTCATTTTTCTTAAGAGGATATATAATGTTGCTAAATATATTTCAAGAAAGGACAGCTCTTAAACAAGGAATCAATCGTTTCTCTTTCAAGTTACTAAGATACAGGGCATCTGCTTGCCAACAATTTCAATGTGGATCCTCCGTGAAAATAGGGCCTCATTACAAAGAGACCTGTAGAAACAGTTTATGATATTCTCAAAAATGTTATTGTAATGTTCATCAAGAAGTTGGGTTGAAGATAGTAAGGATATCCATTCTGAGTTAATATGAACATCAAAAAATAATTATTACAGTAGTTACATGATCAACCCAACTATGCTGTGTTTCTTTCCCCCTCTATCTGTGATTTTTCCCTCATTTTGTATGCATTTACACTATTTCCTTCTTTTTGTAAAAGATTTCACCCTCTGTTAATTATAATCTTATAAGTTGTGCAGATAATGAAGCTAGGGAACTTTCTCTAGCTTTTATTATCTTTATGATGTCTTAAAAGGGCAGAAATTTTCTGTTATCCTTTCTCATTTGAGTCATTTCATACCAGCCAGGCTTTTGTAAATGAGTTTTAAAAGGTTGATCAGAATCCAAATCTTTTCTTCCTCATCCAAAGCCTTTCAGCAAAGTTTTGCTGTATCTGCTAACAGATTCCAATGTTTAGCAGCAGCATGTTCTTCAATTTCCACCCTATGCTCCCTTGAATGTTGAATATTATTAATTTGTAATATATGTTGGAGTTACTTCACACACACCTAGGATTTCTTTTTTCTAAGGTTTTTCCTTGTTTATTAGTCTTAATTAGTCATTATCCAGTCTCCTATATTTTAGGGGAGAATATTCCACCTGGAGAATATTCTTTTTTAGTTGACACTTCAGTTTGACTAGTTGAGTTGAGTTTAGATGTTGCATTGGTTTTGTCACCATGCAACATTGGGATCACCACCAACTAATGCATGCTTGCCTTGGGATCATCACCAGACTGGCGCATTACTCTTGATTCCCTGAGTTAACTCCTCACTACTCTTTGTTCAGTCAGTTAACTGAATATTAGTTAACTAGTTAACTCAACTAGGTGGCAGTTCACTCTCGTAACTGCCTGAGAGACTACACTAGGTGGCAGTTCACTCCCGTAACTGTTGGTGTGTGTCCAGATCACTCTAGACCACCACTATGGCACATTGGTTCTCCTCCAGTGCACACTCATTGAGTTATACAAAGTATATCATGTGTAAATTATTCATTATTCACAACGGTTAATGAGAATTCTTTCATTCTTTCTCGCCTTCTTCTTCTTTCTCCTTTTCTCTCTGCAAGTGTGTGTATCATTGTTTAGCTAGATCTATTCTGTGCAGGTTCAACACATTTACATGATATCAGAGCCGACAGACTGCTAAGCAAAAGTTACACCAAAAAATTTTGCAGGTACAAAAGATTGAAGACAGCGGAAAGATGGATTTCCAAAAAGAATTCATTCTTACACCTTACAACTATTTTGCATGGAAGGAGAAAATAGCCATACATCTCTGAACCAGAGGGTTGTACAGGTTAACCTTGAATACAAATACAGAGCCGACATCAGCCATAAAAAAATCCAAGTATTTAAATCGCATGGATGAAGCACTCGAAACAATTTGCAGTCTTATTTCTCTCGATCTCCTTTTTCATATATCTTCCTGTAAGACTCCCAATGAAGCCTGGACCACCTTGGAAGGGCTCTTTGCAAAACAGGATGAGATGAGGGGACACATGCTGGAGGTGGAGCTGCTCACATTGGATCCAAAAAGCTTTGACAATATACAAGATTTCTTTACAAAATTCAAGAATTTACTGTCGCAACTCAAAGCTTGCGGGGTTGATAAATCGAAGGAGGAGAAACAAATGGTTCTCTCCATTCTCTCCAAGCTTGGTCCTGAATTCTCTGTGTTCGTATCCACGTTCCATTCTGTCAGATTCACCTCTGGAGCCACCTGGAAGATGCCTTCTCTTGAGGACTTTATCGAATCCCTGACACAAGAGCAAACCAAGCTCATCAACATGGGCACAATCAAAGGCCCAAGGGCGCATGCACTCACTGTGCATGATGGCAGCCACAAATATCAGAAATCTAAAGATAAAGATAAACGGAAAGCTCATGCACATCCGAAAAAGGAAGGGTACACAAAACCCTTCACCGATGTCACCAGATCCAAAGGGGAAAAGGGAAGAAAAGGGGAGAAATGCACGTACCGTCACAAAGGATTCCATTCGGAATCTGCATGCATGCAAAAACAAATAGATATGATGTCTCAAATACTTCAGCAAAACAACCTTGGAGATCGCATCCCCGAGGGTGCCAAGAAGAAGAAGCCAGAAGATCAGAATTCCAAGAAAGGCAATTCTAGCCATGCCTTGATTGCCATCAACTCCTCTCTCGATGCTTGGATCGTAGATTCAGGAGCATCACATCACATGGCTGCCTCAAAAGCAGTATATTCTTCTTTGGATGCATGCAAAGGTCCTCCTATTCTGATGGGGGACAACTCTTCTGTCGAAGTCACTGGCAAAGGAAGGATTGAACTCATCAACAGAAGCTTGGAAGTTGCACATTCCCAAACTTTCTGTCAACCTTCTCTCTGTGTATCAGATGACAAATTCCGGCACTGGAAAGAAAGTCATATTCACACCAAATTCCGTGGACATCTACGACATGCAAACCAACTCCAGGGTTGCTACCGGTGAGGTAAATCATCAGTCTAGATTGTATACATTTTATGAATTCATTGAACCTGATTCTGCTTTAGTGCTTACTCATGCTGATGAAAGTAGTAGGATATGGCACAAAAGGTTTGGACATTTGAATTTCAGATACATGCAACAGCTTAGCAAGCAAAGATTGGTTGATGGTCTACCAAACATCTATTTCTCCAAGGGAGTATGTGAGGGATGTGTTCTCGGAAAAGACCCTCAAGAGAAATTCGACAAAGGAAAGTCTCAATGAGCTTTCGCACCTTTAGATCTGATCCACAGTGACCTTATGGGTCCCTTTCCGCATCCATCCATCAGCGAAGCGAGATTTGTTCTCATTTTTGTTGACAATTTCTCACGTTTTACATGGATCTACTTTCTCAGGCAAAAATCCGAGGTCTTTCAACACCTCAAAGATTTCAAAGCCTTGGTTGAGACACAGTCCGAAAAGAAGATCAAAGTCCTCTGAACTAATAACGGGGGAGAGTATGTAAATCATGAGATCCATAACCTTTTCCATGAGGCAGGGATTCAGTTGCAGCACACAGTTCCCTATACTCCGCAGCAAAACAGAGTTGTTGAGCGGAAAAACAGATCTCTAAAGGAGATGGCATCTTGCATGTTGCATGCAAAGTCTCTACCACAGAGACTATGGACCAAAGCACTTAATTGTGCAACATACATCCAAAACAGATCTCCCCATAGATTTGTCAAGGATAAGACCCACTACAAGGCTTGGAGCATCCTCAAACCGGAAGTGACCCACTTTCGCATTTTTGGTTCACGTGCATGGGCTCGGATTCCCTCTGAAAAGAGGAAGTCACTTGATCCACAGAGCACTGAGTGCATTTTTGTTGGCTACCCCGACGATGTAAAGGGATATAGACTTATTGACCTTTCCTCGGACCAGCTCATCATTGAGCGAAGTGTCCAATTCAAGGAAAGTGTCTCGCATGTACCTCAGCAGCCGCATGCAGACACCTTCATTCTTCCACCTGTCCGAGATGATGAGCATGCACATGTCGACTCTTCTTCGGACGAGAGTTCTGATTCAGAGGACTCAAATGATTCAGATTCAGAGTCAGTACAGTCAGATGCAGATTCAGAGCATTCAGATGCAGTTGTAGAACCAGAGCAGAGGCCCAAGTGGGCACAAACTACTCTTCAGGATGCAGGGGATCTGGTTGGTGATCCAACCGATACTAGGATGACTCGATCTGATTTTGAGGAGCCTCATGTTTCACTCACTGCCACTGAACCATTGCCCTCCAGGCATCTTTTCTTGGTTCAGTCTTCAGATCCACAGTCTTACGGCGAGGCTGTTGGAAATCCCTTTTGGGAATCCACCATGCAGGAGGAGTACAACTCCCTCCTCAAGAACCAGACTTGGAATCTGGTTCCCCTTCCTTCTGGGAGGAAACTTGTCAGATGCAAATGGGTCTACAGGACCAAGAGCGTCGCGGATGGACAAATCAGCAGATACAAAGCAAGGCTTGTCGCCAAAGGCTTTCAGCAGGTTCATGGTATTGACTATGATGAGACCTTCGCTCCAGTAGCGAAGATGAGACGAACAAAGTTCGCTCACACAAGAATTATCCAAAATACTTGGAATATAACATAATAATCCATGTAGGAATAATGTATAAAATATGAATAGATAAGATATGATAAGATATAATGAGATTACAATGAGGATGAGGGCTTGTATTTATAATATATATACCCACGCAGGGGTGTCCTTAATCAATAGTCATGTTCTTTGAGACATGTCCTTTCATTATTAATAATTATTATTTATTAATTAATTATTATGTTATAAATATCTATTTATGTATATTTATGTTCATAACATTGCCTTCCCCTTAAAAATGCTTTGTCCTCAAAGCATACTTTATGGAAGACTTATCTCTTGCTCTAGCTTGTAATTATTGTCTCATGCTTCTTCATTATTGAGTTAGTAANTGCATGGGGAGTTTATAGGGTTCTTGGAAAGAACTTGATGTATTTTGACTCCCATGATAACTTCTATTTTGAGCATCACTTGTAGTGGAAGTAATATTCTTCGACATACTGGTCATTTGTTTCTGTTGATACAAGGACTGGCTAAAGTATCGATTTTTGTGATTAAGATGTTGATAGGGCATCCTTGCAACTCGATCCTTACTTCGTATACTTGTAGCTTTTTGTTGATTAAATTTTGGAATTGAGTCTTCTTGATATTTTTGGCTTGTTTGTACCTCGACATTTGAAAACATCTTTACATCAGCTGGATTTGCCTCCTTTTGAGTTGTAAGGTTGATTGGGTATGTCATCGTTTCCTTATCGACTAATGATGTTTTGCGCTCTAGCTTTTCTTGTAAAGTCTTATTATCATGCTTCAACTTTTTAATCTGAGTTAATAAATCTTGATTATGAACCCTTAGGCGTAAATTTTCTTCTTCATCTTCTGATTTGCCGACTTTATTTTTTTATTCTAGGTTCTTTTTTCTTTCATCCTTTAAGATTTTAATTTGTTCTAGTAAATTCTGATTAAGGTTCCTTAGGCAAGAGCTTTCTCCCTCTTTTTCGGTTAATTTCTCTTTGAGACCTTGATTTTCTTGTTCAACTTTTGAAAACACCGCTTCTTCTCCTGATACCAACCTTTCATCCTTAATTTCTTTGATACCAAATGAGACGAACAAAGTTCGCTCACACAAGAATTATCCAAAATACTTGGAATATAACATAATAATCCATGTAGGAATAATGTATAAAATATGAATAGATAAAATATGATAAGATATAATGAGATTACAATGAGGATGAGGGCTTGTATTTATATACCCACGCAGGCATGCCCTTAATCAATAGTCATGTTCTTTGAGACATGTCCTTTCATTATTAATAATTATTATTTATTAATTAATTAATATGTTATGAATATTTATTTATGTATATTTATGTTCATAACAGAAGATGGATTCCATACGATTGGCACTTGCCATTGCGGCAGCATGGGAAGTCCATCAGATGGACGTGAAGAATGCATTTCTTCACGGTGATCTCTCTGAGGAGATCTACATGGAGCAGCCCCAGGGATTTATGCAAGACTCATCTTTGGTCTGTCGACTGAAGAAGTCCCTTCATGGCCTCAAGCAGGCTCCAAGAGCATGGTATGCCAAGATGGACTCCTACCTGTTGTCACAGAACTGTGTACGTTGTAAATCAAACCTGAATGTCTACATGCTCAGAACGGTTGATTCACTTCTACTTTTAGTTTTGAACGTTGATGATTTGTTGATTACCGGTTGCTCGACTTCAGTGATTGTTGCAGTCAAGAGGATTCTACATGACAGGTTTTTTATGATGGACATGGGTCCGCTACACTTTTTCCTTGGACTCAAAATCAGTCAGGATGCATCAGGCATCAAACTGTCTCAAGCCAAGTATGCACGAGATCTCCTTGAGAGATTTCACATGATAGACTGCAAGTCTGCTCCGACTCCTTTCCTACCAGGAGTCAAACTTGAGGATGGCGAGGAGACTCCACTGGTTGACAGCACAATGTACAGACAACAAGTGGGGAGCTTGTTGTATCTCACACACTCCAGACCAGACCTCTCCTATGCAGCTGGCGCAGTTTCCAGGTTCATGCAGGAGTCGCATGAGATACATTGGAAGGCTGCGAAGCGTATCCTTCGATAAGTACAGGGCACCATCACCTTTGGGATTCATTATGCAGCAGAATCTACATTACATCTCATAGAGTTTACTGATTCCGACTGGGCTGGCGATAGCACTGATCGCAAGTCCACATCTGGTTACTCACTCAGTCTTGGTTACGGGCCTATCTGTTGGTCGAGCAAGAAGAAAGCCGACATTGCTCTATCTTCAGCCAAGGCAAAGTACAGAGGGGTAGTTAACATAACCATTCAGGCTATGTGACTACAACATTTTCTCACTGAGTTGGGCATTCAGTTTCATCAATCGATCGTCATCTGGTGTGACAACAAGAGCACTCTGAAGTTCTGCAAAGATCCAGTTCAGAGGCAGCGGACGAAGCACATCGAGATCCACATGCACTACATCCGGGACTTAGTACACGAGGGGATCATCGACCTATAGTTTTGTCCTTCAGCAGAACAGACGGCAAACATCTTCACCAAGACCTTCACTGAGCAGAAGTTCCATTCTCTGCGAAGTCGTCTTGGAGTGAAGGACACAGTTGCCTAGCAACTGTAATTCTTTTTACATACATTGTACCTTGAGGGGGGGTTTTTCCCATGAGGTTTTCCCTCTTTCCTCACTTTATTTCAGTGTATCTTTTGTATTTGGGTACCTAACATGGCCTCGTTGTCGAGACCCAATCTTTATTTTCACCATAGTGATGTTCAGGGGGGTGTTGGAGTTACTTCACACACACTTAGGATTTCTTTTTCCTAAGGTTTTTCCTTGTTTAATAGTCATAATTAGTCATTATCCAGTCTTCTATATTTTAGGGGAGAATATTCCACCTGGAGAATATTCTCTTTTAGTTGACACTTAGTTTGACTAGTTGAGTTGAGTTTAGATACTGCATTGGTTTTGTCACCATGCAACATTGGGATCGTCACCAGCTAATGCGCACTTGCCTTGGGATCATCACCAGACTGACGCATTACTCTTGATTCCCTAAGTTAACTCCTCACTACTCTTTGTTCAGTCAGTTAACTGAAGACTAGTTGACTAGTTAACTCAACTAGGTGGCAGTTCACTCCCGTAACTACCTGAGAAACTAGACTAGGTGGCAGTTCACTCCCGTAACTGTTGGTGTGTGTCCAGATCACTCTAGACCACCACTATGGTGCATTGGTTCTTCTCCAGTGTGCACTCATTGAGTTATACAGAGTATATCATGTGTAAATTATTCATTATTCACAACAGTTAATGAGAATTCTTTCATTCTTTCTCTCCTTCTTCTTCTTTCTCCTTTTCTCTCTGCAAATGTGTGTATCATTGTTTAGCTAAATCTATTCTGTGCAAGTTCAACACATTTCCAATATATAATAATACTAATAGTAAACCAAGGCAACTCAGCAACACATGAACCTTGAGTCTGCCAACTCCAAATTGGCCGACAACCTAGATCCCACCCTGCTCAGCTACCCTCCCGCTGCCAATGAACCAATCCTGCAACAGCTTTCCATGCTGTCCAAATGCTCCAGAAGATAAAAGAACCCGACACCTGGAATAAGTGGGGCGCAGAGATGATATATTTTTCTTATACAGCTTTTTGTTTAGCTCTTGGTAAATATTTTTCTGTATATACAAGAAGTATTTCCCAAAAAAAATAATACTAATAGTGATAATCATATATGATTTGATTCCTTCCAAATATTAATGGCTATTAGTCTCGTTTGAATTCAAAGCCCAGACCAGTATCTTCTGTGAAATAATTAACTGAAAGTATATAGATAATTTCAACAGCAGCAACCTTTTGCACAACTCAGGATGCATACATACCTATGTCTTTGTGTGCAGACCAATTGTATGATGACCCAATGAAGTATTGGTTTTCAATATAAATGAAGTGCTGTGCAGATCGAATGGCCTCGACATAAGCTGTATGTATGCTCATGTCTACGATCAAATTTTTTAAATAGACTAGATTCTGTCAACAAAAAGACAAATTAATAAACGTCATCATGCTCCTACTTTAAAGATTGGTGGAACCTAACAAAAGAATCATAATCATCATTGTTAAGTCCTACCCTAGTCTCAGCTTCGTTTACATCCTTTGGGAAGCCTTTAACAGAACCTGAGTCAATTGAACGGAAAACCTGAGATTCACACCAGACACAAAAGATTATATAAAAGGAATTGACAATCAATGACCACTGTCAGCAAAGCAATAAATCACTCAAAAAAATTTATAAAGTACTAATTAGCATGCCTCATCTACCTGCACATGCCATGTTTCAGGATCATTTTCATTAAATGCATTTAGCTCTGAAATGCCTATGATTTCCGGAAGTCGATCTAGTTGGAGTAGTGCATCATCATTCCATCTTTTTAGTTTCTTTAATCCATGCCGCTTTGCTGCCTTAGTCCACCGCTGCTCGAAATTATAGAGAACATCATACGCTGCAGGCCCATCTATTCTAGAATGCAAGTCATGCCATGGCTCTCTTGGCCCACCAGAATCAATACCTGCCTATTAAACATTATCAACAACAAATGATTCCCCAAATCTGATTTTAAAGCATAAAATTTGCTAGAAATCGGAAAATATGAAACGGCGAGGTAAATAAACTTCTTTTGTAACATCCTCTATATAAAGGTTCAAGATTTCTGAATGTTAAGTTTCACATATCATCATATTGTGTATGTATATTTTTGGATAAATTACTTCAAAAATTATTTGACATCTCAATGTTTCAAGTGAACACTCCACCCATCATCAAGGAAGAAAACAACTAAAGACGTGACAAATGTTGCCCAAGCACTGAATACATAGAAGAAGTGGGGAGGAGAAAATAAAATGTAAAAAATTATCAATAATATAATTATTAATTCATTAATATAGAAACTGTTGATAAGAATAAATTAGAAAAAATCTACTAAAACATCATGGTTCGTCTAAAAATCAATTATTATTGAAAAGATCAGTGATATATCATATTATCAATTTTTGGCGTAGCTTATCCAAAAATATGCATACATCAAGTAAATGAAGTCTTACAAATCACATGAACAAATTTATTTCCTCTTTAAATGCTTTGAAGTCTTTTAACAATCATTTTAGGCAATTTTTCCAAGAATTTTACCAAGAAACTGTTAAATTTTCTAGACCATGGTAAACAGATTCTGCACTCTAGAAGAACCCCTACAGAAAACTAGATAGCTGAAAATTGAAAGCCACTCAAAACAGAAACTCTAATAATGCTAGAATCTATAAACAAATATTGCAGAAAATATATAACAAAAACTCAATAGATGGACTGTCAAGACCTGCTACTACTTTCTCAATAATTCTGAAATGACCTCTGCAATTGGAAAACAACAGCAAACTAATTCACTGTTCATTGCTCAAAAACTGAATGAATAAAATCCATACCCCTGCCTTCTTTTTATAACAGTAAAAAGGTTTTGTAACATTAGTGCGCTCCAAGGATAAGGCTTCCTTCAGATCTGCACCCTACCTACTAGACTGCATGCGCCTAACTAAACCTAGACTTAAACTAAAATTAGAAAATTGCTTAATAAAACTGAAGCTAACACATGCATGCTGCGCCTTCAATGTTGGAAGCCTATAAAAGTAGTGGTGCACCCCCTAGTCTACTCCACCGTTACCTGGAGCGACCTCATAGGGGGCGCTCCCACCCCAGAACCGCACTCCAAGCAAGAGCATCCAAGGAGCGCACTCCTGAAAATCGGGAGATCACTCCAGGGCCTTTTGGCACACTCCCTGACACTGTTGGGAGTACGACACTCCTGGATCCCAGAACCATGCCCCCCCTGCGCTCCCACGAAAATGAAGAAAAGGCAATTTTTTAAAATTTTATTTTTTGGACCTTTCGGTCTTCATATTCAAGTTAAATTATCATTTCAAAACTTATGCAAGTGGCTTACTTTGTAAATATAACTTTTTGATCACATTGACAATTGGCGTATAGCCTATTTCATTCCATAAATCATGGGTCTACTTCCTATTATATGGTTTAAGAATTTGTATGTTTGTAACTGATAGATGGTTGATGCTTGAATGATGAATCATTAATTTACCATGGCTGACATTTCTAACTTCATAATAATGTAGCAAGATCTCATCCTCTTCTTTAGAGGATAGATACAAGAACTGCCCTTGTCCCCTCCTCCAAGGCATTTCCCCCCACGGAGTCTTTTGTTTTTATCTTTTAAACCCTTAGCAGTTCTTGTATATATCCAGCACTTCTAGTAGCACTTCTTTCTTTCCTAGTCTGGAGAGTTTAAAGTTTAAACCTTAGAATAGATCTGTCTTTGGTTTTTATAGGAGTGGCCATTGCACTCCCATAGTGTATTGATACTTTTTTACTTAGCAGTCAAATTGACCTATTTGTGGTCATTTTTTGGACATTAATAGAATTATCTTGTTTTATCGTATCTTATCTACAAGTAGCACAACTATGTATATTTTCATATATTTTGCAACTAATTTGGCATTCTCCCTTTTTTTTAAATATAAATGCATTATAATATGTTAGATACATGTTAACCCCTGGATTTTCTCATTTGTAAATGTTGAGGGTTAGGAGCCAGCATGTTCTATTTGTCTGGCATTCAGATAGTTTTTCAGAGACAGTTTGTGTGAGCCAGAGATGGTTCCCATTGAGTTCAGATACAGGATTGGGTAAGTGATGTTTTCTTGCTTCATAGAGAGTATGTACAGGTTTTCAGGAGATTGGTCAGAGATGTTTATTTTTAGCAGTTCTCCTACTTTTGAGGAGACAGAGTTTAAAGGTCCGCATGGCAGTGTTACCCCCCCAGTCTAGGCGTAACTAAGGAGATGATGTCTCGAGGCCCACAGGTAGCAGACGTGGAGTGTCAAGAGCTCGATGCCTAGCACAGCCCACAGAGCCCCTCTACTTTACCACGGAGCAGCATCCACTACATCGGCCTGGCTCCAAGAAGACAGTAGGTCTTGCTTCATGAGTTAACAAGTCCAGTCTCATGGTAAGTGTCACTTTAATATTTGAAGGATTTGAACATGCTACAAAGAATCCTTTCTTGATTATGGAACGTTTGCTTGGAAATTATACATTTTTCCTAGTTTCACCTTGGTGGGTGGCATGGTTTCCTAGTAAGTAGGTCACCCTCGGGAAAAAGGTTGTTATTGGATGGAACTTTGAAAGGCCATCGTACCATTCCTGCTCATACTTACCACTTTCCACACTTCTTCCCCTTTTGTTTCCTCATCTTCTGGGATTTTGGGCTCATTGACCCTAAGAAGGGCTTGTACCTCATTTCATGGGAAGAATGGGCTAAAGGCCCAGAGGTGTTGTAGTTGGCAAAAGTTAAAAGCCAATCATTATCCTTCCAAATGCTCGCCCTAAGGTCTTGAGAACAATAAAATGCTTTTCCATAAAATCAAAGACCTTGTAAAACGTATAATTAATAAATGTCCTGCTTGTTGGAGGAATGCATTTGTGGTGTCCTTTACTTTCCATTGCATATGGCACTCAATGTGTTCCAAATTCCAAGTGCCATTGTTATGCTCTTTACTTTCCATTGCACATAGCACTCAATGTTCAGACCATAATAAATTAAAGGCAAGGGCTTTGAAAAATGTTGCATTGCAAACAAAGGATGCAACACACCCTCCACAAAGACACCCACAAATGAGACAATATGAACCCTTGATATGTCAAGAACACCATAACCAAAAGTCTTGCCCCGATCCACCTCATACTCATCACATGACCTAGATAGGATCCTCTTGGGAAACATTCTTTGACTTCGGGATTAGCTTACCCAATAGGGCACCATGACACCACAAGGTCTTTGAGCATTTGTTTAGTTTGAAAAGGGGGGTTTGATGCACATATTTGGGTGGTTCCTATATTAAATGTGGCTTACTTGGCACAATTCTTGTGACTTGTGGATGTTGGGTTGTTATATTCTTTACAGTGAAAGTCTAGTCGAGGTGAATCAACTAACAGTCAAAGGTCGAGGTGGATCGACAACAGGTCAAAGTCGAGGTGGATCGACAGCGAGTTGAAGGTCGAGGGAGTTGACCGGGTAAAGTCGAAGTCGAAGATATCAACGGCAAGTCAACCGACAAGAGGTCGAAGTGCGGGAGTGAGACGATCGACTAGAGACCAAATGAGGGCCAACTGGTAAACCGACTTGGAGTCGACTATAACAGAATCCCGGGATTTGCAGGAATTGTAGCCAATAATATGCACGGATCTGTAACCGTTTTTTGGGCACCAATCTTTAGGGTTTTCCTGTTGTAAAGCCTATAAAGAGGCATGTTGTAAGGCCGAAAAGGCTAATGCATGTGTAAATCGTAGGTTGTTGGTCATGCATATGTAAGTCGTGTTATCCCCCATTTTAGGGATAACTAAGGAGATTATGTCTCGAGGCCCACAAGTCCTAGACATGGAGTATCAAGAGTCATATCGACTTGAGCATGGCCCTGGAGGGCCCATCTTTTCATTCTTCAGCGCCTCCACTTTGTCAACAGCAGCAACATCCATCACGTCGGCCTGGTCTTGAAGCAGAAATGGATCTTGCTCCATGAGGTAATGAGTCTGGGTATCATGGTATGTGTCACTCTGATCCTCAAAACCTTTGAATATGTGCATTCAATTCTTTTTGTTTCTAACGGGTGCTTGGATCTTATACCTATCCACTTGACCATAT